>VZTA01018409.1:0-19570 GCA_013398855.1 Mohoua ochrocephala
CGTTCCCATATATTGTTTTCATCCACTCTACAGGTGGGTACACACAGAGGGGTGCACAGGTGTAGGTTCACATGATTCTGCTAAGACAATGCTCACTCCCGTTCCCAAGGCCTACTTTACCACGATTTTAGAAACATTTTAACCCTATGCTATCAATAGGGCAAGGGGGAATGGCTTTAAACTGAAAGGAGGAAGGTTAAGATTAGATATTTGGAAGAAATTCTTTACAAGGAGTTTGGTGAGGCCCTGGCACAAATTGCCTGGAGAGCTTGTGGATGCCCCATCCCTGGAAGTGTTCAAAGTGAGGTTGTCGGGGGCTTTGAGCAACCTGGTCTAGTGGAAGCTGTCCCTGCCCATGTAAGGGGAGTGGATCTAGATGATCCTTAAGGTCCTTACCAACCCAAACCATTCTGTGGTTCTATGAAACTAAGCCTAAGCAACTTCTGAAAAAGCACATAGGCACTTTTGAAAATATTGCCTTTTATATCTTTAGTGAAAATCACTTTCTTCCTGTCAAACCTGAAAACCAGATGAAAACAGAAAGAGCCCTGTTAGGTACCTAGCACAGTCAGCATCACATTGACTTGGACTGAAATTCCTGTTTTAATCTTCCCAGAGTAACTTTCCTGAACGGTCTCTGTTGTTCTTCTCACTTTGAATTTAACAGCAGTTCCCCCTGAATGACAACCAGATGCTGTGTCCCATAGAGCTGCCTGTATCCACTCATGCGATTGCTAAGTCACCCACCACTGAGAGATCCAATTACCCCACCTCCTCTTTCATGTTCCTTAGTCACTTCAATTTGCAGCTGCACTTCTGCTAAGGTTCTCTCTTGTTTCTTTCCCACTTTCCTTCTCCTTTCCCCGATGGTTATATTTATCTCTGACCTTCATGCTATTTGCCAGATTTATTTTTTTTTATTGTTGAATTTCACTCCTCAGTTTCTTTTTTTGTAAGATGGTGCTTGCTGAGCAATGCTGTGGAGCAGCAGGTTTCTCTTCTGCCTTCTTGCTTCTTTACTGGGAGGGCAGCCTGGCTCCCCTTTCTGGTTTAATATCCAGATCCATACTGCAATCAGGGGTAAATATACTGATTTTCTGTTTACCATATTGTATCTTCATGTGAAAAGAAGAATTCAGTAAGACAAAGAATGATTTCCAAAGACCCATTTCAGAACCTTAATGGAAATTTTCCTGAAACTTGTCTTACCCTCTGTCTTTCATTCTGTCAATTTAAGCAATATGCCTGAGATGACGTGTGTCACGGATCTCGTGCCTTTCCATCCCTGGCACTGAAGGAACTAAATCAGGCAGTAAAGACTATAAAAAGTTCTGGGGTTTAATTATGAGCTAAACTCAAATATCACTGAACTTGCTAAAACCCCAGGGGAAGCCACATAATACAACCTGTCAAAGCTTCAGGCCGATCAAAAAACAATTACACCAAAAGTTAATTGGTGGGAAAAGGCAAATTCTCATGTATTCTGACTCCTTTTTTAATCATTCTATTTTAAATTAATATAATCAGAATTTATCTGATTTTTAAATAGTTAAGATTGCTAGCATGAAATACAACTAGCTACAGATGCTCTGGGAAAGCAAAAGCAAGCTTTAGCTACTTCCAGACAATTTTTTCCCAACAATTATATGCTCAAAACGATGTAATTTCAGTCAAGACAGAATCTACTGATTGTGCTTCTAGTGTCTTTTGTTAAAAAATAACAGCAGCCTTTCTCTACTCTATTCCTCCTCCCTGATTTTCTTGCATGAATCGGATTTTTGGCAAATGGGCTGCACTCCTTTTATCTGAAATTTCTCCCCACATGCTGAACAAGATTTAACCTTTTGTACCCATTTATTACATCACCAGGCCCACATCCACTGCTGTACATTGGGAAAACAAGCAGCACAACACTGAATAGAGCGGTAATTATATCCCTGGCTCCCACCCCGAGCCTTTCTACAAATGTGTCAGCGTGCACACACACAGAGTCAGGAGGGAGGGAGAAACACAGATCCTGATAAACTAACTGTGGCTTAGCAGAGGTGATCCATGAAGTTCACTGTCCTGGGAACGGTCCTCTTCACTGGGAGTTGCTTTGTTTGGTCTGAGACGCACTTGGTGGGGACTTGCAAACTGCTGAGGCTGGTTCTCACACACGAGCACAACACCCTTTTTCTCACGAGCATGGCTTGCCCCCACGTCCCCGAGATCCACTGAAGATGTTGCTCCGCTATAATCAAAATACACAAATTCCTTCACATTAAATCAAATCAGACATCGCCTGTTCCTCACAGGAGTGAGCTGCCACGCTGCGAATCGCAGCATAAATCAGCCAGAAATTCACTCAAAGAAGGCCTAAGGTTGGCAACTGCTCTTGACTCCTGAAACCCCAGCAGACAACTCTGAGAAATTTGGCAGTAAAAAGCTTCATGTTTCAGTTCTTTGCATGACAGTCAAGAATGTGGATATCACATGCACTCACTATAATTTGAACTGTACTGACTCACCAGATTTGTGAATTTGTATCTTTAATAAATTGGAATTATATAATAGACTGTCTGTCCCCCCACACAAGTCCTTTTAATAAAAGATTCTAGAAATGTACTGCCTTCGGATAGAAAGGTTACTTGAAGGTTTGATACAAAGTCTACTCTCCCTGCCCATGACTCCAATCTTGCAAAAGTGATCACGTCTGAATTCCCTGAGATTGCTATAGTGAGTAACTGCTTAGAAAATTAGGGTTAACTTGTTGCTATAAAATGCTTTGCATACATTTTGGTCCAAACCAATAGGTGATGAAGGTGATTAGGCATGTAGCAAAGAATGGAGAATTGAGATATTCAACGGGGAAATCTCTTTGGGAAAGAGATAACAGTCTTAAACAGAATACTTGATCATTTAAAAAATCAAATACAAATCATATTAGTTGCAAATTGAAGATGGTGAATTCTTGTGAATACATTTATTTCAGGATAGAGCTGTCAAAAAGTTAAAACTCCATTATGGAAAGCTTTGATTTCTCTAACACATACACGTCTACCTTGGATAACAGTATCTGTAAAGAATCCTTAAAAAAACAAAGGATTTTAGCCCCAGCCTTTCATCTTAACCTTAAGCATTATCTGGAGTATGGGACTAGGAAGCTTTCCAAAGATTTAATTGACTACCTTTTCCCTATTACTGCTCACTGACAGTTACATTTTTCTATATTCTGATGTGATGTAAATTAATAAGCCATGAACAAAAAAGACAGCTGTGAATAACCTAAACCACCACGGTCTGTCATTGTTCTTCCAGTAAGAGAGGAAGAAAATAGACATTAGGGAAAATTCCAATAATAGATTTTGACAAAATCTGAAACTACATCTAACTATTCAGAAAAATAAAACAAAAACACAAAGCAAAAGAAACTAAAATCAGGTCGCCCTGGCAAAGCAAACCAGTGAAAGTTTCACACAGGTATGCATACACATAAGCACATGTATAAATAAATTCTTAAATTAATTTGAGGCCTTCTGTTGCTAGATAACTGCTGCTTCTACACACAGAAAACAACTGGGAATACTTTAATATAATTAGGGACAGAATTTAAAGATTCATTTCCTTATGATTGTATTAATTATACATTTTAAACAAGAAACAGAATTGTTGCTCTCACTTAAGAATTATGCCTTAAAAAGCTGTGCAAAACATGAATTTTCAAAGATGAGATACAGGCACATTTGGCTTTCTGGGCTGTGCGTGCACATTGCCAGGTCAAGCTGAGCTTCTCATCCACCAGCACCTCCAGGCCCATCTCCTCAGAGCTGCTCTCAATTCACTCTTGGTTCACCCGGCCTGTGTTTGCGCTCAGGATTGCCCCGACTCACCTGCCCTCGGCCTTGCTGACCTTCATGAGGCTCACACATGCCCAGCTCTCCAGCCTGTCGAGGTCCCTCTGGATGGCATCCCTTCCCTCCAGTGTGTGACTGACTCACACAGCTTGGTATCCTCAGCAAACACTCCAGGGGTGCCCTGGATCCCACTGTCCGTGACACAGATAAAGGTGTCAAACAGCACCGATGCCCCAGTAACCACCCACGAGGAACCTCACTGCTCTCCACAGGGACACCAAGCCATGAGCAACTTTGGGTGTGATCATCCAGCCAACTCCTTATCTACCGAGCTGTCCATCTGTCAAATCCATGTCCCTCCAATTTCCACAGCTTCATTCTTTTAAAAAGTGGAAGTACAGTTGAATTTCTCACATTACATTTCTCGAATTACACGAGAGATATCTTACACAAATGAGTTAGGTCTTGACTAATGAGACAAGGTATTAATTACTGCAGTGTTTTCTTTGTTGTGGGAGAAGTATTAAATCATAGTGTCAAACATCCAGCATTACATGAATAAACTTAGGTAAGAGTATGTGAAGGTTAATTACATTATTAAATTATTAAATTCTTACTTAAACTATGCTACTATTTAATACATTATGAAAACACTTCACAGTTTAATTTTGACCACCATAATAAACTAGCCGTGGGTGCTACTTGCAAAGTTCTTACTTACCATCAATCTCTCCTGCAAGCCTGGATTTTTTGACTTCTCAGACTGTGGATTTCATGAAAATTTGGTATGACATTCTGGTCCAGAGAAATCAACAGTGGAATGGTATTGATCACAAGGCCAGGATTTTGCTTCCTTAAAGGACGAGACAATTCAAGATGCATTTTGCAAGGATTAATGACTCTTTCATCAAAATCAATACTTGAAGATCATTCCAGCAGCCTGTGAGGTTGCCACAAGTTATTTATCTGCTTATCTTTGTTCAATATGTTAATAGCTTCCTGGATTTCTGATAATACATCTCGGAAACTGTTATCTTCTTCCTTCTCTTATCAGTGACATACTAGGCTACCTTATCAGTGTCCACTAAATAATTTCTTTTGAAACTGTGAGACGTGAGCAAAAGAAGAAAATGTCAAAAAAGTGATGAAGTGTTTTTCCACTGTAGATCTTTAGCTTAGTTCTTGTCAAAAGTAGGATTGTTGTGTCTTAACTGGGATTATTTCTATATGTTCATCAGAAATAGAAGTGAAGAAAAATGTTGGTTTAATTAATTCAATACAGTTAAAATCTAGGAGGAAAAACCCAATGGCTCTCAGCACTGCACCCAACAGAGGAATTTACAACAAGCACTGACATCTATGCAGGCTTCAATTTCAGTCAGTAACTTCCCATACCCACTGACACTGCAGGCTGGGCAACTCCCAACAGTATTTAGACCTTGAGCTCATTTAGTCAGGTATGACATTTTTATAAATGTTGTAGGACAACTTTATGGGCTACAGAAAAGTTAATTTCACCCCGCAATTTAAAAAGAAAAAAATTCCCTTTCTGTCTTTATAGCAGCTGACACCAGCAGGGCCTAATGAAGCTGTTAATTTACTAATATGCACTTATGAAAATGGTGATTAGTTGCAGGCCATCTGGGTCATTAAAGTGTTGATTTATATCATATTTAGAATGAGAGCTCAGGGAAAAAAAAAAGCTTATACCTATCTTTAGTCTTCAGAATCAAAAGTTAAGTGTGACCTTGGGATGTGGGGCCTTTTTTCGTTGTGTTTTGTTCTTTACCTGAAGTACTCGAGGTTATTCGCAGTCACTGAGAATGCCATAGAGAAGTCCAGTTCCAGTGACAAGAGGAATTTAATAAACTAAACAACAAGGAAAACAGAGGAGCATTTTAATCCTTTACTAAATCTTCTGTTTCACTCTCTTTCCCGTTGAAAGGGAAGCATCTCAGCTGATCTCCATGGGGCAGATATATTCCTTCACTTGTCTTGTTCAATAAACAGAACGTTAATTGTTTTCCTATTTTCGTGACACTGAACTAAGATGAATAAAAACCTCTGCAACTTCACACAGCTAAAAACCCCCTCTTCCAGTTAGGCAATCATAATTACTACTTTGATTTTGCAATAGGATGGAAATCTTTATTCTATATTTTGCACAGACTTTAAAAATTTTTTTTTGACAGTCCAATAGTCACAAACTGTTTATTTTACCTTATTATATTGGAAGCTCATGGCATTAAACCACCCTTATTTAAAAGATCAATGAATTATTAAACTTTAAAAGGGAGATTAAATGGAAAAGCAATGACATTCATCTTCATCTACAGAATGATCCAAAGAAATGAGACTTCATCTACCTATTTTGGAGACAAAAACTAATAATGAAACTAATTTTAATTATCAGCAGCCCTTCTCTTTCAAGAATAGGGGAAAAATAGGGACAGTTTTCTGAAGAACTGAAAATATTAAAGCCAAATGACACAACTGCAAAGGCGTTTGGTTCACATATTTTGAAATTCCATTGGATTGAAGGTAAATTCTGGTTTTCATTATTTTTCTATGGACGGGTCTGGAAAAATCTGTAGTAGCTTCTTGAGAAAAGTGGTAACAGTAGGAAAGAGAAAGCCAAAAGAACACGACATTTTTCAAGTTTCCCCTGCTGAAGTGAATTAACAAACACGTTTTCCCCAGTGTTCCACGTGCTAATAAAATGCAGGAAGTCAGCACCTCTTACTCTCTCAATGAAATTAAGCCCATCTATAACCATCATTCTTCATCTGTAGACTCAGAACAGGAGCTCTGTCAATTCAAAAGAGAAAACAGACATCATGGAGAATGACGAGACACTACGTTGAAATATTTTGCATTTTTCAAGATGCAAGATCTTGTTTTTACTTCTTCCCAATATGTTTTGCTCCTACATTATGTTTGTTCATTCATGCAGTTATCAAACATTGTGCAGGGAATGCACAAGGCAAGGATGCAACCTACTGATTTAGTGTGGAAAACAGAAGGAAGACAGGTTTTAACTCTGATAGAACTGCAGTAGAAAAAAAAAATAAACAAACCTACCTGACTAAATTATCTAACTAATTTCGCACGTCCAACAACAATTCTGCTGAGGTATTTTCAGGCCAGTTCTGCAAAGCACCTGATCGTTTGCCAGCCTGGAAGGATATAAAGAGCCAAAGAGTCCGATTTAGATGTTTCAGGGCAGATGCAAGCTTAGGTCCTGTCCTGAGCAAGAACATTACATCCTTGTCTGTGCTTATCCTCAGTCTTTACTGTAGTTATTTCCTTCCTCTGAAACTAGGCCACCTATTTATTTGCCTAAGATTTTGGCTGGGAACAGAAATACTGTCACACTAGACTGAGTAAGGCCTTCCTGCTGCATCCTCTCCATCACACTCAACACTAGAGAAATTAAAGGAAGCAACCAGACCTGAAACTATCATCATCCTCCATTTACCCATTTTCAAAAGTCTCCAAAGTTTGAGGGCTCTACATTTAACAATATTTCTATATTTTTCTTAGTGCTAGGTTTACACATATTTCTCATTTACATTTTTGCCTCTATTTTTTTGCCCTTAACAGATTCAAATTCCAGAGTTCAACACTGATAGCACGCTGTGTGGCTAAAGAGAAATATTTTTCCAATTTTCTTTTTCCAGTTTTATCTCCTTTTCCCCAATATGAACTTTAATTGTATCTTGTCTTCTTGACCACACAGGGTCCACAAGTTTGAAAATAGAAGCACAGGCCTGTAAAAAACAGCATTTACAATACTGAATCAGAATGACTTATCTAGTTCACAAAGATATTTTCATAATTAATTATCCATATAGGTATTCACAGACACGATGTACTGAAAAGCCCAGTTTCACTTTGCTGAATTCACCAAACTGAAATGCGTGTTTCTATGAAATGCTTTGAAGTTCAACGTCTAACATAGAAGTCAACTATAAATAAGCAACATCTAAACTTTTTTCCTTTAAAAAATAAAAAGAATTCCATATATTAAATTGATTCCTTTTATTTAAAAAAAAAAAAAAAATCACAATGGCAACAAGTTAATGCCCACTTTCTAGCTGAGGTCACCATCCTATTATTAGAAGAGATGAGGTCTGAGACCTAAACAAAATATTCTTTTTACTTCAAATAAAACACAAGAAGCAGAGATGTGGACATACTTTTACTAACATTGCTAAAACTTAAGATTGTTAATGATATTCCAACCCTCTCCAAAAAATTGAGGCTCAAGTGTGGAATAATCACATGAAAAGAAAACAGCCTTCCATCTGTCTCTGTGGTTGAGTAGAAGGATGAAAAAATGGATCAATTAAGAGGAATAAAGAAAAACATCTACCAGCATTATTGAGGCTGTGGCACTATTATCAAGAAGATAATCCAATATTACGTTCTGGCTGTCTTCAAAGAGGATGCTCTTGTCCACAGATATTTTAAAATAACTAAGTGCACTATCAAACCACAAAACCCTTTAAAGAAGAATGCTGAATAAGCCATTTGGGATTCTGTGGCAGTGTGGCGGTGCCTCAGTTTCCCTGAGGGGCTGCAGCCGCCCTTGTGGTTATCGGACCACTGCCACATATGTGTGTTCCCCCCTCGTGTTTGTATTCCCTGTTTATTATGTATGTTCTCCATTTAATATGTATGTACCCTGGTAAATATTCATTATGTTCATTTTAAATTATGCTCATAATATTTTTTCCTCAGGAAAGTGATGCAATGCACCTTAATGGAGTGAAGACTGGCATACATAGTACAGAAGTCTGATGAACTGAACACCACATGAAACATTTTTTTACGTACTACCAGCAAAACCCTGTCTTTAAAAAGAGCTACGACTCTGCTTGCAGCTTTATCTACTGATGAACATGTACTCCTGTGGAATTTCTTATTAAACGTGCATTGTAACAATTGGTGTGTCAGGATAGAGCATGCCACAAGTTTTCTAAGCTACTTCCAAGAATATGAAAGTTCCCACTGTATCAGAATGTATTAAAATATTATAATAACATCAAGAATAAACTCTGATGAGATCCCTTGCAAACTATTTTTACTGGAAAAAAAGATAATTTTCATTGAGAGCAAGTCTCCAAAGCTACCTCAGCGTGATAGAAACTGTTATTTTGTGAATTCTGAGATAACAAGAACAAAATAGAAAATTAAAGAAGTAAAAAAACTTATAATACAGGAAAAAAACCAAAACACACTCCCACTCCCCAAGCTCCCACTCCCTTGACAGAGTTTCTATTGCTCTTGGGTGCTCACTAGTGCAGTGCACAGAGATCTCCTTCAGGTCAAGTGAAGGGGTAAAATGTTCACATTGACCTCAGCTCTACAAGAGTTATGTTCACGAATTCTTTGCTTACTCCTCCATAAGAACATGTTGAGAAAGAATTGGGCAATCTCTCTTAGAAATACAGATATTTTTCTTTTAAAACTAATCATATATCACAGAATTCTGGAATAATTCAAGCTTAAATGTATCTCTGGGGATCACCTAGCCAACCCCTTCTGCTTTATGCCAAATTCAGATGATATAGTTTAGGACTTTCTTCCACGTGTGTTAAGGAATACTCTGGAATATTTTAATCTGGAATGAGACAGGGAAAAACAATTCTGTGTATGTGTCAGACAGACTCAGCTACAGACACCGTTAGTGCCTACGGAGTTATCTAAAATTTAGCAAACTCATAAAAGTATAATTTTAATCTGTTCCTCACCGTTCTCCTGAAGCAAATCACAGAGCAGAAATCTTCAGAAATTATGTTCTCACTTACATTTCTGACTAAGCTGTAGGACAAAAATATCTCCCTTGGACTTTTGTACAAAACCTAGTTGGAGGTTACACTGCCAGTAACTTATGCAATTAATTGCAATCACTATGGATTCAATGTCAGTGCTTTGCCTCAGAGTGAAGTGCACAGACAAACAAATTAAACACTTGTTTGTAAAAAGAAATACTGAGATTAGCAACGAAAAAATAAGAAATACTTGTTCCTCAAGCATTTTTGCAGGAAACAAAATCATCTCAAGCTGGGCTATTTTCATTTTCTCTTTGCCCAGAGTGTCTCTTTGCTACTCTCACACTGCTCTGTTCCAAACAGCTCGATGTCTAATGCACACACATTCAAAAGCCCTTCATCACATCTGTATATACTTATTTATGTCTGCCACCATCCTAATGAAGTGTCATGGAAAACTCCAGCAATAAGCAATAATCTCAGACAAGAAAGTAAAGTGCTCATGTTATAGCTTTCAGGTGACGCTTTCCATACTGCTTATTAATCTGTCAAAAGCCTAAAGTTGTTTAGTGAATTAAAATAATTTCTCATTCATGACAGTAATTATGTCAAAAGAAATATTTATATTTGAAGTCTTGATTGATTTTGTGCTGAGAGCACCACCTATTAATATATTTATTCTGAAAAATTACACCACCACCACCAGCAATGAAAATGACCTTGTAGGGGAAAAAAGTGAAACTCAAGTACCTTCTCTCTTCTATATATAACATACATTATCACAACAGAAGTTAAATATAATTTCCTTAATGGAAAAAGGATGTCCTTAATTGCTTTATATAAAAATCAATTTAAATAGCAGAAGATGGAAAATGTCAAACCCTTAAAAACTTACTAATTATATTACCAAATGTGATTTACCATTTACAGTCCTGTTATTGACAGATTTAGAAGGTAGAGATAATTTTGTGAGTCCAGGAGGAAGACTAGTAATACCTGTTACAAAACATAGAAATGGTATCTAATAGCATTATACTTTAAGAGATACCACAGTCCAATGGCTGAACTAAGGCATTTGCCAATGCTCCATCAAACTTTTCCCACTTTAAAGATCCTTTGGGACTAGATGAAGCACCAGATCTGTGCAGTGAGTTACTCACAGATTTTGAAGACCAGATCAGAGTACAAAATTATCTGGGTTTGTGATGCAGTTTTGTGGGTTATAATATACACATGCATATTTGTAAAAACAAACACACATCACTATCAATGCTGACAGACTGATAGAAGATATCATGCAAATTTGAAAGCCTACCACAGAAATACTGAACAGCTCTGGTAGCACAGATTTATTTCACCATCATTTTAGTAGTCTCCAGATTTAAATAAATGAATGTTTTGTATTTATGTAAATACCACTGGTAAGGTTTATGGCCTTGATGGCTTCTATGAGACTTCTCTTTCAAAAGGAAAATACAACATTCTGCCTGTTTATATTAAAACGGCTTCTTGTTTTCCTGTAGCTTTTCTAACAGCTTCTATAATAAAGTCATTCTCCCTAAAACACAGGAACATGAAACCACTCTACAACACAGCAATCAGCAACATTAAACCTTTAGTGCCTGCGCAGGTTCTGTGGTGCTGGGTGAGAGCAGCTGCAGCGTGTTCCACAGGGTCCCTTCGATGAGGGGTCCCGGGCGGGGCCAGACCCCTGCTAGCCAGCTGTTCCCCACCCAGGGCAATGGTCACCAGCAACCACCCCGCACATCGTTGGTTCAGGTGCCCCAGAGGTGCAGAGGTGGCTCTTGGCTGGACAACCATAGGTTTTATTGGGCGGGACCCCAGGGAAAGGAAGGTCCCACATCGGTGTCCCAGGAACCAAGAGGCCAAACTTCCGTTCGGCTGGGGATTATAAGGGGGTCCCGAAGGGGGTGGGGTAATACAAAACAGCCAGTGGGGAGAGAGGGAGAAGGGGGTGGGTAATACAAAACCAACCGATGGGAACAGAGGGGCAGGAATGGGGGCTTTGGTTACATCTTGCAGAGGTACATGAATATTCATAAGAGTCGATGGGAGAAGTTCTTACAACAAACCTGGAGGGGGCTTTCTTGGACCCAAGCATGGTCCCTTGGTCTTTTGGCCCCCCTGCTACCACGCATTGCAGCATAAACCCACAGATCAAATGTCCTGCTTTGATCAGCAAAGGCAAAGAAATGAAACGTGTGATAAAGCTTGAATTCAGACGAATTTAGATCAAACTGTCTGTGAGGTTAAATTCAGTCAGACCATCTTGAGTTGCTGGCAAGAGCTGAAATAGGTCTTCAAATCTGGCCTTTTCCTATATAAAATATATATATGTGGCATTACAAACGCAAATAACGCGTATTTTGGAACATGCATGGCCAAAATAGAACTTAACACTGAAGAACAAGTCTTCTCTATTGTATGGTTCTTCTCTGGCTGCTGGGAATTCCTTCCATAATTAACCCCTCCAAAAACACCCCACACATCCTCCCCATTTATCCTCTATATTTGAAAAACTCAGGCTGTGAGCTGAAGAAATGCAATGCAAAGAGCACAGGGATTGAGCCTGTTTCCCATCAGAGAGCAATTCTACAAGGAAATTAAAAGAAATTAAGAATATAGTGCATCTAACAGTAAAATAAACATATATTTTACACAGCACAGTAGGAATCCCACTCTGCCCTTGACCAGAGATATGAGGGATAACCTGAACTGGTCATTGAAACAACGACTGACTCTCAAATTTCCTATTAAAACAGACATTGAGCATGCATCCGCAGAGGTTTGGATTTTTTTTCATACTCGCTTACCCTTTTGCCTTCCACTCCAACTGGATTTTGTCTCTTCTGAAGCATGTGTGTCTCTGCAGAACTCTTCCTCCCTAAACTTGATTGATATCTGCCTACTTTTGTTCTCAATTCTCACAAGTCTGAAGCCAAAGCAAGACCGGTGTTACCACTGCCCTCCTTTTAAATCTTTTTCAGAACTATGGAGCAAATACTATTGCTCAGTCAAAGACGGAGGAAGAAGAGCCACATCAAGTTTCAATTAGAAAATCCTGGTGCAGTCAACTTTTCTCTTACCTAAGCCCTGCTGACTAAAAGAGTTTTCTCTGACTTATAGTGGGGAAGACGAGGCTTACAATATATTTCATGAGAATGACTAAGCAAGGAGGCTGAAATCAGCTGTAAATCTTTTCCAGAACAAGAGTGAGAGCAGGCCCAGGGTACTAAGGCTGAAACATTATTCTTTTAACTTGACTGGTTTTGTGCTTTAAAAGCTTTTGGGTGAGGGTTGTTGTACTCTTGCTTTACTAGATGCTCTTCTATAACCCAGACATGTCATTACATTCTTTGTTCCCTACAGCCATTTTACACAGTGATTCAGTTCAAACACAAAAATACTTCCCTTCCTCTGGATTGATTATGTTCTTTACAGCTGTTGATGGAAAAGACTGTCCACCCAGCGATACCCTGAAGGTGGCATGGCACTTCATAACACTGTCAGTCATCCTGTCACACTCTGCTAGCAGAAAAACTCCTTTCACTTCTACCACTAACTGGTTTCCACTTAACTTTCTTGCCACAATGATTTTTCCTCAGGTCATTCTTGTTAAATTCAGTTTCACAACT
Source organism: Mohoua ochrocephala (assembly GCA_013398855.1). NCBI lineage: Eukaryota > Metazoa > Chordata > Aves > Passeriformes > Acanthizidae > Mohoua > Mohoua ochrocephala. The sequence goes on from VZTA01018409.1 coordinate 13,270, forward strand.
GATGAATTTAATGTCTAAGGACTCCTTACTTTACTCAAAGAACACTCTCAAGTTTTCACCTTTACACAACATCTCTGATCAGATATTTTCTTTCATATGGATTGGAAATAAATATGTCAGAAATAGGCACCAGAACCACACCACAGGAAAACATGGGAAACTCACTCATTCTTAGAAAAGTCTGTTCCCTGTGACATATGGACTGATTTAAACACAGAAACGTGAGGCTTTAGTGTGAACTCTGGTTATTATTTTTATCTAATTTACTTTAAACACTGATGAGTTCCTCTCAGATGAGATCCATTTTCTCTCTGATTCAGCTTCTGTCTATGAATTTCTAGAGGAACACAAAGATATTCACTGAACATTGAATTGACAAGAAATGTACCTTCTTAAAATAATATATTTGCCTGTATCTCCATTTTATCATCATTTTCAGCCTTCCTTATTAGACATTTTTTTGGTTGAAACATAGTCAAGATGTTCTCTTTGAAATTAATAAGGTTGAATGCAAAAGCAGCAGAAGGGTAGCAAATCATGGCCCTTTACTCCTATACTTACATGAAAAATGTCACACTGTGCCTTGAAATGTCAGACTTATTACTTAAGACAAAACTCTTTCCAAGAGGAATATATCTGAGAAATAAATCTGCTTTCCAGCCTATTCTTTTTCTGGCTTGTTAAAATTAAAATGAAACTTCATGTGACTGTGTAAAATAAACTTCTAAACCCTGCTATATAAAAATTAATGTTTGCTTAGAATTGCAAAATGGCAAATTAAAGTTATCAAAAAATTGGACTGTGTGAAGCTTACACAAACTTATGTTCTACTAACATTATTATCAGACAATAGTATTTGAACATAAATAAAACTATAAATAGAAATATACAGCAAAAAGTTACAAAAATTTACCAAACCAGAGGAAATTAAAAGATGATAAATTACATAACATGAAAACAACAGAGCTGACATCTATGAAGAAAACCTATCAGCTTGGAGAACCAATACTGTTACTGATGTTTTCAAGCAAAGCAGCACGTCACACTGAAGAATGTCACGTGTCAAGAAAGACCAGAAGCAGTTAAAATCAAAGTAATTCCTACTAAATAATATTTTGAGTTACTTTGATGGAAATAGATTAGTGATTAGGTTGCAAAATGAGCCTAAAATTATTAAAACAAACTGTTCCTGTTTTCCCCTTCTCAGTGTTTTTTCCTTAAGGAGGAACGGACTTGAAAAATGTTCAAGTACAGACTTACAGACACAGAAAATTTACTGGCACTTCCGACACAAGGACTGAAGTGCATTGGATGAAGTCAGTGTGGAGCTTTGAGTAACAGGAAGATATTCCTTTACAGACTCTTACATTGTGAAACCCTTCAGAATATTTTTGATACAGCCTTGGCCGCAGTGACCATGACATTGGGACTGGCACTCTTTAACATCTTTGTTGGTGCCATGGGCAAGGGGATTGAGGGCACCCTCAGCACGTTTGCCAACACCACCAAGCTGTGTGGTGCAGTCCCACCCTGGAGGGAAGGGATGCCATCCAGAGGGACTGCACAGGTTTGGGAGGAGGCATCTCCTCATTATCAAGTATTGCCTTTCAGCACAGTGGTTCTTATTTCTGTGCTGTTTCACTATAGTAAGTTCATTTGAAGCAAGGATGCACATTAAATCCTTCTCCTTAGCAAGCTCCTGTGCAGAAGTTTTTGCAGGCTCTGCTGATATGGACAGCAGCATTTTTAGTTAATCTCACACTAGCTTTACCAATTTTCTGTGGAGAAATCCAAAGCACAGAAAACTGAAAGCATATTGTTTGTGAAAGCCTCCATATGCTGAGAGTAACTTATTTCTTAGAGCAAATGGCAAAACAGTTGGATCATTTTTCTTAAATATGTGACAGCCAAATGCTGAGACTGAACAAAGACAGCAATTAAAAAAATGACATAGTGAGTGGGGATGGATATGGTCTATCATTATAAATTAGATTCACATTGAGACTGGCAGGTGACAGACCAGGTTCTTTGTACTTTAAATTATTTTGGAAAAGTGCATGCCAATTTATGCTCTTTTCATATTACTGATGCAATCCCAGCTGCAGCATGGTACCTGAGTGTTGAAATTAAAACATGCCTATTTCTCTTTATTGCAACTAAATCATGCCTTCCCTAGTTGGACATGTGCAGAACCAGGAAAAAGTCTTCCTTTTCTTATTCCTCCTTCTCCTCCTGCACCTTTCCACCCCATGGTTTCAAATTCTGGATTTATGCTTTATAACAGAAAATCACAATCTTGATTGACATTAGCAGGGAGAATCTGTTAGTGCCTCCTACGATGATTACAACGTATGATTGCAGCCAGTGTTTGCTCTGACTTGTTGCATCTCTAGACAATGTTCAGAGGGTTTGTGGCCCTAAAGAAAAATGCTAATTTCAGCTCTGACTCAGTTAATACTTCCTTTCCAAGTTAATCACAATTTTCTTGTTGGTCGAAATTAAAATTTGTATAACGCTATTAGACATTAAAGTCATGACTAAAATTAAAAAGATTTTATCCTGAAATAGTAAAGTGCAAGAAGTCAGGATAGGTTCTCAAAGCTGAAAGCCACAGCTCATGGGAACACTCACCAATGATATGCCTTGATGCCTTATCTCTAATTCAAAAATTGCAAAATAAATGCAACATAAACATTAATTGACCATATTTACCACCATGGAAACAGCAGTTCCAGTCTTTAAATAGCTTTGCAAACACTAATTAGTCTTCAAAACATCTGGGGAGTCAGGAAACCTCTGAGTATCTGAGTCAAGGCAATGAAATAGCTGAAAAAGGTGATTACATTCCTAATGGCACCTGTAGCCAGTACAGAATTACTTTGCTCTGAAACAGTAAAGTGAACTGCATTACACCACTAATGTGTGTATGTAATGCACAACAGGTCATGCCAGGCTTGAAAACTTACATCTGAATTACATACGCCAATATTTGGAAAAACTTCTAGGCACTGAAATAAAAATTGATTTATATTTTGATTTGTGATGTAATTAAACTTCTAAAGTGCTGCTTCACTTTGGTATCCAACAAAAATGTTCAATTACTTGCCTTAAGTTAACTACCTATTTTTGAATGCATTTTATTATGACACTGCAATAATTTGGCTTTCTGAGCATTACAAAAATGGTCCTTGATGACATGGCCTAGTGGTGGGCTTGGCACTGCTGGGTTAAAGGCTGGACTTGATGAACTCAGAGGTCTTTCTCAACTTAAACCTTTTCGAGTCTATGAGTCTATGAATAGTATAGAAACAGCATGGAAACATACACATTTAAGAGCATAACTGTGCTAGAAGAGGAAAATTTTAGTTCAGTTTTTTGTCTAACACAATGTCAGTTCAGGGAAACTCAAAAGATGCATGAGTAAAGTGGTCCTTAATTTCAGACGATGTTTCAGCTCACAAACTTTAGGGACATCTGCAACTGGAGGTTGTACCTGGGCTACCTTAGTTTGTAGGTTCCAAATGATTTAGCCTCCACTCATCTGTCTCATCTCTTGCTTTGAAATTATAATTTTGGCTTCTAAGGCTTCCCATGGCAATGCTTTCCATATGAAAGTTAAGTGTTGTGTGGAGAAGTATCTCCTGTCTGAAAATTTTAGAGGCAACCAATTAAATTACTGTATGTGACAACTCTGTTCCCTATTCACTCTCCTTACAGAATTCATTGAAGTCTGCTGCATCTCCCTGTTGCATCTTTAATGCAGCTCTGGCTTGAAGCACAGTCAGAGATAACACTTCACAGGAGCACAGAATACACGATTTTAAGTCCTAGATCTTTCGTAATATAATTCCAGTAATGTTTACCATTGCCTTGGGAGTCTTTTCAGCCTTTCCCGGCAGAGCAGACTACATTAGTTGCTCAAAGAAGAGGAAGCTGATTTGCATAATGCCATGTATTAATATGAAAGGTTTTGCAGTTCATTGAAAATTTACTATTATCATAAAAGCTGTTTGGGGTTTTTGGTTTTGTGCTTTGGTGGTCGATGTTTCCTTCCTGTGCACGCAACCGAGATGCACTTCTCATCCATCCCACCCTGTTTCTCCTAAACAGAACCGTAGAACACTTTTGTAGACAATTTTATGAAACTTTCATTTTCTAACACACGCACACACACAAAAAATACACAGCCCTGAAACTTTTTGATTCACGATTCATGTTTATGCAGCAGTGAGGAGAATGAACAAACTAACAAAAAACCCATTCTCCTTCCGTCAGTGGAACAAAAGAGTTTTTAGTTCCTTTCCCATTTAATCTCACTTTTACAGACCCTTGTGAAATTCTAGTTTAAGAACACTAATTTTGAAGTCAGACCAGGCAGGAGATTCAGTGCTTCAGTTTTGGAAGGAGAGTCAGGAAAGGATAAGAAGATTCTATGAAGTAATTTCCAGTTCCTAGAAAGCCACAGCTCTGTGTACAGGAAGTTAGTGCTATGGAAATGAAAAATTCCCTTTCCAAATGAAAATTTTAATTTGTTGGCAGGGAGAAGAGCCCAGCATTACAAATTTCAAAAGAAAGGAAAGAAATTACTGGAAAAATCACTCGGACAAATCAGTGCAGGATTACAGGTTCAAAAGAGTTATTCGGTGTAATTATACCAGGAAAAAGAAATTTTTATGAGTAACATTGCCCATGAAATTTGAAGTGCTGAGGATATCTGGGAGAAAATGTATCATGGTTTTCGCATGACTTCTTTTCTGCTTTTACAAAAGGTGTAAAATAAATTTACTTTAAATAATTATTTTGATCCGATAGCATTATATAAAGAGGTACATTGATAACTCTGAAAGAGGCCTCATGCTAAGAATTCTTTTTTTTTTCCTTTCTTAGCTTCATAGAAGCCAAGAATATAATCATAAAGTGGAACCACTTACTGTTTGCTGACTAACTGATGTTAATACTTTTCAGCATTCTTCTCTGGTCAGGAATCGTGATAGAGTTGCTCAAGAAATTAATTCTTAGCTACTGGCAAAACATTGAAAAACCGAACATACAGTTGCAAATAGAGAGATTTTACCTACAAACCAGTTCATTTCTTTGTGAATGTGATCATGCTCATAAAAATATGTTTGTCAGGGACATAGCAGCACATAAAGCATTGCTTTGCAGAGACATTTTTACTGACAGTGTGACTAACAGGTGGCAGTGTTTTCACCTTTACTTATCAGTGGTCTGGTAATGAACGTCTGATCTCTTTAATTAAATGTTTGGAAGCCAGTTACATTTACAAGTGTCTTAATTCCACATTTTCACGTTCAGATCAAGTTTGATTTTAAAATGTTACTCTGTTCCTAGACATGGGTATGTGGCACCCCAAGAACTGTTTGTTCATAATGTTCTGGTGCAGACAGAAGAACTCAAAAGCAGCACCATGAAAGTTGAAGTGAAGTGTTTGTTGAAGTGAAGTATTTCAGTTGCAGCGGAATCTGATCTCAACAACAGAGTGTGGTGAATACATTACAGTTAAGCATGGAGCCAAGGCTCTGGGTCATAAAAACCTTCAAACCCCTCTTTCTTCCTTCTACTCAAGTGAACAGTTCTGCCTCCTGTTTGCTTTTTAGAATCCTATTATATCAAATAGCAAAGGTAAACACTGCACCTACCCATCAGACAAGTGTTTTCTCTAATAATGCCTATAATAAGAGCTGCAGTAAAATTTCCATTCCTCTTCCCGTGTATTTAGCAGTACTCTAGAAGCATGGAACAATACAAAAAGGCTTCTTGAAAAAAAAAAAGTGAAAGTTTAAGTAAACTGAAGTGCTAAAGTTAGATAAACTCCCACTGAAGAAGCCCAAACCCTCTAAAAACCCTTTCCCCTGGGGCAGGGATGGACTGGATGAGCTGCTGAGCTCCTCTCGTGTTTTTCTCATACCCCAATTTACCGAGGAAGAGCTTTGCTGTTCACAGGCGTTGATAGATTTGTAACCCCCCGGCACAAGAAGACCACACTGAGCACCATCTCCTGGGAATTTGTAAGCAAGGTGCTCAGAGGGGTGGACACCCACAGGTGTCCTGGGCTGGGATGGACAGGAGCAGCCCATTGGATCTGTAACTCCTGGAAGCATGGCTGGAACAGGGACAGCACATCCCATCCCATGCAGCTTGTCCCATACAACAATCAACAGTTTGTCCTTAGTAATTTATCAATAAAATAAATAAATATATATATATATTTATATATTAAAAAAATAAACTCTATAGCTAATATTTTACATTTTAAAAAAAGTATGTAGGCCAGGTCCAG
>VZTA01018409.1:20876-40105 GCA_013398855.1 Mohoua ochrocephala
TATATATATATATATATATATATACACACACACACACACACACACACATATATAAAAATATTCATATATACACACCGACACATTTTTACAAATGCAAATTAAACTAATTTTTCTCTTCCGAACTGAATTCCTAATAGACAGAAATTTATGGCAAGGGATATACAGTAGTGAAGAAACATATTAGCTTTGATATGCCAGTTATGTAGCAATTTTGGATGTTATCTGAAGGATTAGTCTGCATGCAACCTTAAAATGTTAATTTTGAATCTAAAACCCGTTCTCAGATTTATAATCTATCTGCAAATATGCTGTGCTTTTCAATTTAAAGAAGTTTCTCATTGCATGAGTTGGAGCATATTTCCTCAGTAAGGTTACTAATTAATGCGCAATTATTGCTGAGAATCAGATTCTGAACTTCATAAAAACAAAGCTAACTTTAAAGGAGGTTGCTGGGTGTTCTAAAGAGCTGTGCCTTGTCTCTGGAATAGGAAGCTGAATTGCTGAGAGATGTCAAGTGTTTGGAAAGTAACACGAGTAAGCCAATTTTTCTTATAGACGTTTGTCTTATACCCACATTGAGATCCTCCAACAAGCCTGCACATTACAGCTTCCTGTGTCCTGAAATTAGGAAGCTGAAAAGTACACACAGTCATAAAGCTGTGTGTACTTTCCTCCAAAGAACTAGTAGATATATTGAAGATTTTTGTCCTTTTACCCGCTATCACACAGGTCAATTTATTCCTCCCAATTTCAATTTTATAAAAATTTTAGAACGGCTGCTTTTGGTGATGAAATCACTCTCTTATCCTAAGTCTCACAATATTGCTCTTTTCCACTTGATGCTATAAGTGATCAATAGGGTTTTTATCCTTTTTAAGCCAGGATGTTGTCATCAGAGAAAGCTGCAGTTTAAGGCAACACATTCAAATCCAGTAAAGCAACTCAAAGGAACAAATGTAAGCAAGTGAATACATGCTCACTAGATTAAGTCCTACTCACTTTTACACTAGGGGGACAAAAACTCATTAGAAATTTGGTATTGATACAACTTTCTGTATATGTGTATGTTTAAATCTAATTTTTTTCCCTATGCGAATAATTTTATTACACATTTGTACCCTTGAAAATGGTGCTTACTTCTGTAAACATCTTGAACCACAGCTGCACATTGTCATTCAGGAACAGTCTGGAGGAGAATTGTAAATGTTAATCTCATTATAAAGTCTTTCAGCCAAAAAGCATTTTGTAGCAGGTCTATAAAACTTGTCTAAAATTCAGTATGCTGCTATGCCATTTCCTGTAGAATCATCTTCATTTCCCCTCAGATTTCAGAGAGCTCTCTCTGAACAGTAATCTTAGAAGTTGTCCCCATTTGAGTGACTCTGTGCACCAATGGATCCACCCACAGAGAAGCAGCTGCATAAGCAAATAGTTCCAAACTTTGTAGCAAATACAGGAAGTAGTTTTACCTTGTCTGAAGCACAGCGAGGTCTAATAAGGTGTTTGCCTTCATTGTTCCTTTCTACCATTTCTTAACATAACTTCTGGCTTAGCTGCGTGGAATTTTCAATCTAATTTTCTTTTTCTGTCGGTGTGTTTACAGAAGGGAAGGAGTAATCCAGCTGCACAGTACCAGTTGCAGTTTAAGAGCTACGAGCATATATGTCTGGCTGAATGAAGACAGCTGAGTATTCCCACTGGGAAAGCAACTCAGCTCCTGGAATTCACCCTGAAGCTGGCAGCGAAAGCCAGATAGAAGAACGAGCTTTCTGTTGGCATCAGAGAGACTTCTGCCCTCCAGAACACCCATGCTGGTCAGTTTATTTAGACTAAGTCCCAGCAGCCTCAGTGCCCCTTCTCATGGAACCTACTCTTCACCAGTGACTCAATCTGAACTACAGGAACATGAAGAAAGAATGAGATTAGCAGGAATAAAATCCTGTCCCCCTTGGAAGTGAGTGACTGGTTGCCTTCTCAGTGACTTCCATGAAGCTATGGCCTTTTTTCCTTCTATTTTCATGATTAGCATAAAAAAACCCCCAACACTGTAAAGCTGCAATAAAAGACATAACTCAATATCGCATGATTTTTCACAGTTTAGGAAGATGATCTATCCCACTGTCTCTGGCAGCTGTGAAAAGGAGTGCTTGAACAGGCTCCAAGCAGAAGACACCTTTATAAAGGGTATTTAGGCAGAGTTCTACACTCCTATTTGCTGGCCATTTACTTGACCGGTTTTATCTATGATTTGATGACCTGATCTTTAGGAATTATGTTTTGCAAGTCTTTTTCACTATTCAAGCCCCTTTCCTTTTCTTGAAAGAGCAGCTGAGATTCTCCTCCAATAGCTTATTCTTTAAAATTGGTACTTAAAAATACCAGCAGCTTTTAAGGGGCTTGAAATAGCTACAGGTGTGCTCACTACTTTGTGTATTGTCAATTTGTAATTTGGTGAGGATCTGAAAGATGCTTATTATTGCAATAATGTGGCTCTCGAAGGCATGGGCTTCTTCACTTAATAAAAAGAACCAAGTCAAGAAATCAATATATAATTCATACTAGTAACAATCTATTTAATATAATGATACTGAATTGCTATCAGAAAACATGCTTATATGATGTGAAATACTAAAGGTGATAAATAAAATCTATATTTTATTGTATACGAGAAATTCTTTTACTTGTTTATAATGACTGTTCCTTGAATAAAATCAGGAATCAGAGTGCAGCTGTTTTGTTACCAAATCACACAAATCTGCCAGGGAAACTTCTAAAAATTGAGTTAATGTATTTCAAATTTTGCTTAGCATGTGCATATTTTGGCTTCCCTACAAAACAATTTTGTTTAAATTCAGGCACCTTCCACTGGAAGACTGGAAATTTTGTAGTCACTTATGATTACATACTGAGCCTGCATATTTTTGTAGCAATCCAGAGATGCAAGCATAAACGTTTTTTGACTCCTGCACAGAAATGTGATTTTTTGTGGTAATGAAAAATGAACAGTAAAGGATTGTACTGGCAGCCCTTCCAGTGGAAATAATTGGCACGATGGCATGGCCCACATGGTATCTGGCCTTAGCAGACTGGGGAAGGGCGCTGAAGGAAAGGACAGAGGCAAAGAGTACAGAGAGAAAGCCAGACAGAGACACCCATTACAACGCCATAACCACTCAATATTAAAAGGAAAGGAAACTAACACTTTAAAAGTGTCAGGAAGGTCTGTGCTCCAGCAATATCTCTGCAGAGCCAGCACAATATAGCTTTAGACTCACATAAGCATGCATACATACATACCTTTCCAAATATGCCACTTCTGCTCTAACTCAATTTTTAAAATCTTGCAGGCATGAAGATGCTCTAAAACATAGTGGGCTTGGTTAGAGAAGAGAAGTTAGCCAGTACTTTTTCCTTATTTGTTTCACAGGACTCAGCACAGGCAAGACAGAATGTGTACAATTGCAAACTACTTAAATATTCCCCACAGATCTATTTTAAGCACTCATATTTCAATCAATGGTTCAGAAGGAAGCTGCAGTATAAACACATTCCATTCAATCAGATTTGCATATTGATGTCAGTAGTTTGAATCAAACCAATTAGACCATGTAGTTATCTATGGAAAACATATGGCAGACTGATAAAACCCCAGTTCTATGTTTAAAATCTACAGTATTTCATTAGCATAGCAAAAAAGCAGCTGAAGGAGGGTGCTATTTTTCATGGACTAGACAAACTGATACAAGGAGAACTTCTTGGGCTGGATCCTCAGCTGGTAAGAAATCACTCTGAATACAGTGGTGAATTGAAATGGAGCTAGTCAGTCTGAAAGCAAACACATACTCATGTAGACATTGAATCAAGCACTGATTTCTCTTTGTTCTCAGTTCCTTATCTGTGAAATGGGGCTATCCCATTTTCTCACCCATTCCTATTTCAATTAGAGCAAAAGTTCTTCAGAAAGGGCATTATCTCTTACTTTGCTAAAAAAACCCCAAAAACCAAAAAAACCTCCCAAAATTGCAGAAAGCCCATCTATGCTGAGCTACTGCCCTAACATGAATAATGGCAGTGGCACCTCACCCTTTTTATCTCTAAGTTTTCCCTTTCATGATGACCTAAAAGCTTTTCTTAGCTCATGTTTATCTTCAGCAATAAATCATGTTTTCATTGCATCTCTGCCTCATTGGGGTGCAAATAACTGAACAAGACAAATTAAACTGTAAAACAGTGGCTGAGGAAAGAAATGAAGAAGGACAGATAAATGAATTCATGTGGGAAAGACAACATTGATTCTAAACACCATCTTTTACTGTTGCTGCTTCTCATATTAAAAAGAAAAAAAAAATCAACTCTTTTGAACAGGCAGTGATTTAGCTATAAAAATGTCTGAACTGCACAACATGACTAATCATCTCATCAGCACCGTGCTCAGATCTGTATGTTCTCCTGGCAATAACTATATGCTAAGCATTTAAGCCTGTCCTAATAATATGTCCATGGCTCCTAGACTGCTCTTTTACTGAATGAAGCACCCACATGATTTGTTAGGTGACATCATTTACAAACAATGGCATTGCTGTCTAGAATGAATACCAATTTAAGGGGGAGAAAAATGAATACACTATCATCTGTTTGAAATTCAGGCTTAGCACTGTATAAAGTAACAATATATGCTAATTTCTCCCCCCTCCTACACATTCTTCAGCAAATAAGTCACATTCTTCATCAAGTAAGTCAGTTCACTGCAGATAATTTATTCCACAGCTACTGCATCATGAAATGCCAGGAGACATGACCATGGATCAGGACAACATAGTAATTTTTTTATTACTATTTTCATACTCTCCCCATACACGTGTATGTATCAAAAAAGGAAGATCCTGGTATTAAAATCTAGACAGCAGTCAGAGTTCAAGGAGAAAACAAAATGTTGTCTTTTTCTCATTAGTATTCATATAGCAAATGCTGAGGCAAGAAAACTCTGCTAAATGTTGTCCTGTCCGTGAACCCTGAAATAGCTTCAGTCCCTCGTGAAGATTTTACTAAGTTTATATGAATTACATTCAAAAGCAAGATTAATAATAAAAGTAAGTTTTGGAAGCATTGAAACACTTCAGTTAAATTAAAACCTACCACTTAAATGCTGAAGTTAATTAAGAATCACAGAAATCTCTGCTGATACCCCAGAAAAGAATGTCTCCTTCTGCATATTCAAATCAAATACTTTTCCAGACCAGACAGTTTCCTTTAGAAATCAGAATAAATTTAGAAATAGACTCATTTCTGTTGGAAAAGACCCTTTAAGAACATCGAGCTCAATCATTAAACAAGCACTGTCAAGTCACTGCTAAACCATGTCCCCAGGTACCACATCCACATGTTTTCTAAATATGTCCAGAGATGGTGACTCAACCACTTCCCTGGACAGTATATTCAATGTTTGAGAGCTCTTTCAATGAAGAGGTTTTCCCTAATATGCGGCCTAAACCTCCCCTGCCACAGCCTGAGGCCATTTCCTCTCTGTGATGGGTGCACTTGACTCCATAACCAAAGCAGAAGGAGTTTGGTAGAGTCTCCAAAGGATGGAAACACCTGAGCTGTAACTGGGCCAAGAACTTCTCCAGTTCCAGTTCTTGGAAAACCACAAAGGAGCAGAGTCACGCACTGAACAGCTACATAAAGAACTGAAAGTCCTGTACACAGAAGAGTCGAAATCCTGTGTGGAATTATCTATGTGGCTCAAGTGTAGGTGTCTGCTCAACAGCTTCCCAAAAAACAAACCTGGGTGCTTATTCAAGGTTGTTTTAACCTCTTGAATCTTAATCAACTTATGCTCTGAAAGAAAAGTGCTAAATCCTCTGTCTCTGAGAAAAAAAGACCAGCAAATTTTATCCCAGGTGCTTATTGGTCCAATAGTTTGAATACTTACACAATTGTTTTGTTTTGGTGTTGGTGTATAGTGTCAATTGAATTTAAAATTCACTTAAGACTGAATGAAATGAAAGAGCAAAATAAGTTACCTAACAAGCAATCAGCAGTGATTGAGAATGGGTATATTGGGGTTCTGGGAGTGACCCACATCTCTTTTGTGCTATTTAATATCTTTGAAGGTAGTAGAGTGATGAACAACAATAACAAAAGTGTTGCATAGACTGGCTTGGGTCAGTGGTTAGGCTGTGACCATTTTAATTTGTCTAGAGGGAATGGTACACAGTTGGAAAAAGGGAAAGCAATCCATGTAATGTGGACTGAATTTGGAAAACAGTAAACCCAGAAAGGAGACTTGGAAGTTGAATCTCAATAAATTTAAGTTGGATTAGTATAAAAGTTCTAATGGGTTGTGTCTTGAAATTTGAAACTCTCTTCTAGTAAAAGCTGTAAATTCTTTCTTGGGCACTTTAAAATCAAGATGGGCTCTATTTTGTATTTGTGCTTTAGTCCTACACAAAGTAATGGGCCTGGGAAAGGAACAACCAGGTGATTCAGACAGGAGTTCTGCCCCAGCCCTGTGTGTTTTTCTACAAAGTACTGCATCCCTCCTATCTCTGACTCTGTCACTGCAACTTCACAAACACGTGGCTTAAGAAGTTCAAGAGTCTGTCAGAACTCCATCTCATTGAATTATCAAAACCAGTGTTCAGTAATAACACAGCTTCCCACTTCAAAAGTTCTCCCATATCTGAAGGCAACAATTTTGCATCCTTAGATTAAAAAGAAAAGCTAGAATTTTATTACTTCAACTGAGGATGCAAAGAGAAAACATGATTCTATTTAAACATATAAGCAGGCAACAATTCACATGGAATTATTTCAAACGTGTATGTAGAACAAGGAGAGTCACCACTTTGGCAATTTTTTTCTGGAATAAAGTAAATATATCAAGATCAAATACAATTATTAATCTGAAATCCTTCTTTCATAATTTGTCACCAAGAAAACAAGAAAGCAAAAAGGAAAAAATCTGAGAAACTTATTATTTTCTCACTGCACACTTTATCAAATACCCCTTCCTAAAATCTTGTACTCCTCAAAGTAATAGCACTTGTTTACTTCGAGTGTTAGTATATAAAACCTTGCAGCAAAGGTGAATTTATTTCAGACTAATATTTACAAGGCCATGTACTGTCCTTGTTCTCTAGAAGAAGAATTTGATGTCAATAGAAGTTAAATTGAAGGTCACTTATGGCTCAAATTGCTGCTGATGCTGTGTTGCAGAGATTTACTTCTACATTGTTGACCTTTGCTTTCAAAGTCTTATTTCTTCACCATTAAAATAAAAAAAAAAACCCAAAACCATTCAAGGCTGTTACTTTGAAACGTAATGTACAAGGTGTTAAGCTACAGAAGTTATTCTTCATTAATGAAAGGGGAAAGGAGGAGGAGAAGGAAACAAATAAAAACCCCTCAACACCTGAAACCACTAAGCAAGTCTCAAATGCAGTTGACTTGTATAAAAAAGGCAGTGGCTTTAATTTTGGGTTCAGGCACAGATAATGAGTAATAATGTTCTCTAAATTTCCACAACAGCTCATAATTTGTCTCAGTTATGGCAAAGTATGTCATACTGAAGCACCTCTTTAGTTCACATGTCATGGACTCTTGGATACAGCGCAGTATCTCTGTTAAGGACACTTCCCTTTACCACCATCCAGGAGCCACTCTGGCAGCCACCCTTGCACCACCCCAGGCTGTCGCTGCTGGGACAAAAGTCACCGTGGCGGCTCCAGTGACCTGACAAGTCCCCACCTGGCTCCCTGCACACCCCACACTCACAGCCAGACCAGGTTTCCTGTAGCAGAGTCTCAGAAGTCCAGATCCTTCAATCAATTTAATTCTGGTGCAATAACTAAATAAAAAAATACCAGTTCCAGCTGGTGCCTCTGAGGAGGGACCTGGAACTCCTCTGATCCCCTCACTGTCCTAACTCCAGGAAAATCTGGGATTCTCAGCTCCTGCTCTGAGTGCCTTCACCTGGCTGAGCCACAGGTGCCTTTTGCTATCCAAGGGGTGGCAATTCACGGCCTCTTGTCTCAGCCCGCTCCCAGAGCTCACCCTGCAGCTGCAGCCTGACCCACCTGCACTGAACAGACTCCTCAAGAACCACAATGTATTCTGAAAATGTGACTGAGGTGTTGTCAAGTGTAATGCTTTCAAGGAATCCAAGGCAAGAAGTAGTTGATGCAGGTCATACAGAACATTCAGTTGGGTTGGTGGAGAGAATTGGGAGGACAAGATTCCTGGTGGTGCTGAATGCAGAGTTTGAGCACTGCTGTAGTAGAGGCTCTGTTTAATGGAAATACCTTTGGATATCTGTGGCAGCTGCTGCCTTGAAGTGCTTCTTGCACTCTTCTTTTCTTGCAAGTTCCCTCCCCACCCTCTCTGTTGGAACTCAGCTCTCTGTAGAGCAGCTGCTGAATGGCAGAATTTATAGCTAAGGACATTAAGTAAAACCAGAATTTATCTCAGATACCTTCCTGTTCTATGCTGCAAGTGATGGAAGCTCAGACGTGTTTGGGAAGGAATATGGTCGAACTCACAAAGGGCTGCCCTCAACAGGATTAGCAGAGTCAGCAGCTCCCACGTCTGGTTTCAGATCCACATTTGAGGGTAAAATTGAAAAGATGAGTACAGTCCACCTTCAGTGCATCATTAGTATTTTAGTCTCAGCTGTGATGGGTTAAGCTCATTGTTATTAAAATATCATTAAAAATGGTTCATTAAAATATCTAGGAGTCGATAAATATGGTTTAGAATTGAATTTATAGAGTTTCATAGCCCTTTTCTTCCTATTTTGTACATAAGTGCCTTGAGTCTTAGATGATTTCTTTTTTAATTTGCCCATTAATATTTTTTTGGGGTGTTTGTTTTTTCTTTCCAGTTTTGAAAGGCAAGCCTATATGAAAAACTTACAAAGTTCAGTCTTCACAGAGCCAACTGATCAATACAAATGGGAGCATGAGGTGTCTCAAGGGCAATGATCTCTGATAGGTGCCTTGAGAAGAGCTATGAAAGCTGAATCAGCAGCTCCTCTTGCTTCTGCCCTAATTGCGTGGGAAGTGCATCAACAAAGAGCATCAGCATCTGCTGGCTTTGGAGATCATTCTCCCAGAGAGGAGGAAGCAGTGAACTTCTACTTATGTTTGCAGACAAAACCCATAGATAGTTCAAAATGAAAGATGCCATCCCTTTAGCTCTCGCTCTACCTGTGATTTCAGAAAAGCTAGGAAATCTGCCTGTAACATTGCTATTTACATCAAGCAGAGACAAGGGTATTGTGCTGCCCTGTTAACCTGATGAAATGATATCAATCAATGCACTGAAATGAAAACAGACATGCAATTAGGTTCTTGTTCCATAGTATGTCCCATCTGCTGCATTCAAACACGTGTGGCAGAATTTAAAAATGAAACTACCAGCTAATGGTTTTAGGACATCTGATCCAATATGTCTGATATTCATGATGCAACAAGATTAGACAGAGATAAGGCAGAAGTTGCTTTTCCCCCTGACATGGGAAAAATCAAGTGTAGCAAACATTAGAAAACTTCCTAGAAACATCTTGTTTTTAACAGCATAAATAGGCATGTGCATGAATTCCCCCCAGCCCTGTGACTGTGAGAAAAGCAGTGGATATATGTTGAGTGTGATACAGAGACAACTAAAAGCCATCCAGTACTCTTGTCTTAATACACTTTTTAAGCATCTGGGCCTTTAAAACTGGCGGAAACATATATTTTCCCTCTTGATGTTTTATTTTGGAATTGGCAAGAGATGAAAACAGTGAAACAGCTGTGGCTCAAGCTAATGAATATTAATTTTCCAATACAATCACTTGTCCACGCACACATTCACGCTTTTGGTTGCACTGCTTTATGCACCGTTCTAAAATATGCTTGAACGAGGCAATGTCTAAAAGAGTATATGCAGACAGAATGGGAGGTTATCTTTTAAATCCCAGACTATGAGATACAGGACAAAAACACAGCAAGGAAATCAAAGAGAACCCCTTTATGGGAACCACTGTCATGCAGGTACTTAGCCTGCTAATTACACCACACATGGAGGTACTAATGGCACTCCCAGGACAGCAGGGCTGCTCATCACTCACCAGCTCTACTGCTCCACAGCTCTGCTTTCCTGACACAAAGGAATGTAGCATAACCAAACATGACAATTCACAACACTGTGTTTGAGCAAAGAACAGCATGAGAAAGCATCTCTACCTGAAAGACAGTTCTTATCTGAAGGTATCTGAGATTGAAATAGTGAAATGTCACTTGGCATTTCGGGAGAATGCAAATGAATGTGAGCACGTGTGAGAAGAACCAGTTCCAGGCCATGTGCTGGACTTCAAAAATTTGCAGTTAAATTTATCTTTCAAACCTACCTACCACCATCTAACTACCTCAGATTTAAAGCAATGTATTTCCAGGCAGAAACTCTGGATAACTAAAAGGAACCTGAGTGAATGTTGACTTTGACTTAAAGGAAATAAGTATATAAAAAAGATTAGTGTCCACTGACATGCGTAAATATCACTTCTACTGAAAATAAAACACATTTAAAAGTGAACGTTCTATGCACCTAACAGACTTGTAGAAATAGTTTTTCATTGCTTATCTGAGTCATGCAGTTTCCCATAACCATTTTAAAATTGGCCAGATCCCTAAAAAGTCTAGTAATTTATAAGGAATTTCTATTTATTTTTAAGTCAAATATCTGTAACTGCCCTGTCCTTCAACACTTTAATTAGAGAATCCCAGCCAACGAGCAAGTTTTACTTCCATAGGAAATGTAATTGATTTAGCTATAAGTCAACATCAAATTTGTATGAGGTTTTTATCTTTGCTTGCTTTTATGTAGTCCTCTGTGATAATCTGTGCTCTGACTGAAGAGGTTACAGGCAAAGCTCTGTGTTTGGTGCACTAGCATGAATAAAATTGGAAACATCTGGTGAAAAGACACCTGACTGAACACATGCAGCAAGCAGTGAGGTCTTGCCTGAGGAAACTGCTCTGTGAAGAGGGGTTCTCTCCATACTGTATCCCTATCAGATAGCACTGGTGGAGCCAAACTGCTTTGTTATATTCATGGTAACTTTTTAATAGCAGGGCTTTGCTGAATCAAAATTATTCCAATATGGTGGGCCCTCAAACAATTATACACGGCTGACATTATGCTGTTGGGTAAAATTTTCACTTTGCTTCTTCTTTCATTTACTTCCTGAATACATGGCATGCCAGTGATCAAAGAGGCAATGTTGTATTCTACCCTATTTAAAAGAGGAGGGGACAATCTGCTCTCTCCACCAATAAGTTCTTGGCATACTTCTCTCTTTTTTTTTTTTTCCTCCTGGATTTCTTTTTATGTTGCCCATTCCCCCATTAAGTTGCATTGTTTCTCAGATATATTTATAAGACTCTCTCAACAGGTCATTGAACTCCATTAGGCTGCTGTTCTACCTCTTTTCCAGTTTATTGATGAAAATATTAACTAATACTGAAGGCATTTACAGACCATTTGATACCTGCTTTCCTGAGCCTCTATGTCAGATTTTCTTACAGTATCTCAGGAATATCTCCTGGAAAAAAATATTTCTGCCTTGGTAAGAACGACATCAATAGTTGGAAGTCTTCATTCAGTATGAATAAGCCACAACATATGTTCAGTTTGATCATCACTGCTTTGACCTTATTATGCTGTATCTCATTATTAACTTAAAATGCAGGATCCTTCAGCATATGGTGCACTAGGGCTTGCAGCAGAGAGGGAGAATTCAGGACGATCTCTCCTTTATACAGCAGCACATTAGTAATATCTGAAGGCACAGCAATGAATCACATTCTCTTTCAACAGCATTGCAACATGGACCTGTCATCAGTGCACTACAATGGACTGGAATACAGACATTTCCATCTGAAATCTGCTGCAGGAGTCATGGAAGGGCTGGGAGTTTGTGTGCAGTGGTGCAGCTGTTGGGAATAGAGGACATTGGACAGTGTTACAGGGATAATACATCTCTTGTCTTTACCTAATCTTCTGTCTACTGATGACAATAGGAATAAAGGGAAAAAAAATCCCCTGAAACAAACAAATACCCCACAACCACCCATTCTACTCAGCTCTAAAAATAACACATGCAATGAATAGAGGCATTTGTTCATTAACTTCCTTTTCATCTGGTACAATCTTCTCCCTTTGATATTGAAATGTGGATGAATTTATCATGGTTTTACTGAACAGAAGAAATAGTAAAAAATATTCCGATGGTTATCCTGTTTTAAATACAAAGATGATCACTAAGGTGCCACTGATGCCTTTTCACCATTTTATGTTTTGACAGAAGACCCTCTAGCTGCAGAAAGGTAATTCATTTCCAAGCTCTATCAGTCCTCGCTTTCTTGTCAAATTTCCACAGAGACAATACACTGTGGGGCTGGTTTTTATGACATGAATCTCTTCCACTAGTAACTATACTGAGAGAACAAACTTATTTCACACAGGCCATCAATCAGTCTTTAGAGAGCAAAACCTCACAGTTACTGCTTTGCCGGTCTGGCCTGTAAGTAGTGATTTAAGGAAAAAATGTGGAATAACATTACCAGCTCCCTGGGCCAGCCAAACTTCTCTTCAAAACAAGCAGAAAATATTTCCTATGAAAAAGCATTGATCAAGCATTCAGCAGAGTTAGTTTTCTCATGTCTGTCAGTTAGCTACACAGTAATTCCTATTTATCTTATCCATTAACAGGAGCAGTCATTCACACATTTCTATCAGCAACAGCATTACAAGATATAAGTAAACTAAGCCTGACATTTTTCAGAGGATATGGGGAACAGAAGGTTGTTTACTAGACTTTGGTATCGATAAAGACATATTCCCAATATCCTATTTTAGTCTTATGGGATGTTTGACCATCTGTCGAAGCACAAGCTGATGCAACACAAGTGATTTAAAAAAAAAAATAAAAATTAAAAATTCCAATTTGCAGCATCAGAAGCTTTAACAATGTTTTGGATCACTGCATTTCCATCACACTGTAAATCCTGTGTTTCTATAATGAAGAAGGCCATTGGCAGGACTGAGCAATATATAAATCCATGCAAACAGATGGGGTGCAGCTGAAGGTCCCAAGGAAGCAGACTTTCATAGGGCATGGTACTCAGGGACTTCCCTGTGACTGGAGAAAGATATATAACCCATTTTTAAGACAAAGGAGGAAGTTATGGGAAACATCAGTCTATGGGGAAATTATGCAGCAAGTCTTCCTCAAAGCCATTTCTAATCACGAGAAGAGAAACAAGAAAAGTGACAGTGAAAAGCCAAAGTGCAGCTGGTGGCCAGTTGTGGCGGGACCTCTCAGGGATTGACACTTCAATACCAGGCCAAATATTTCCCCAGTTTTTTATTAACAACCTGGACGGTGAGCAAGGGAACACCCAGTTTGTAGATGGTACAGAAATGGGGGTAGTAGCTGGTATATTGGGGGTTATTACCTCCTGATTGGCACTTGAGACTTCAGCTGGAATATTTTGTCCAGAGCTGAGCTTGTCAGACAGCGACACAATGCAATGAGTGCAGCACAGCCAAAATGATGAGGGGCCTGAAGCAAAGAACATGGGTTTGTTTAACCTTAAGAATACATGAGCACGGAAGCACTTGCACCTGGCAGCACTTGTCCCAGTGCTTCAGCTTTCACAGTATGTTTACATTATTAAACCTGTAGGGCCTTGTCTGGCTATGACCTGTTTTGGTATCCACAGCAGCATTCTGCCCATCAAGAGAAATGTCGCATTAAGGAGGAAGAGCAGCAATTACATACTGAGGGCAAGTACTCACAACAGTAAGAAATGGTCATCCTTATACTAACTGCATCGAGAATATACCTCTTATTGCAACTAATAATAGAGGCATGTCCTCTGAAATGTAAATATGCTCTATCTTAAACTGTAATAAATTAGTAAAATGCTATTCAGCAAATCAAGCACGTTGCATGTCAGTCTTCACAGTTTCCAATAAGAGTGGTCATTATCAGGAACAGACATTATTGCTTTTCAAATAGAATTTTGTATAACATTGTTTAACAGACACAGGATGATGATTATTATAGGTTGGGCAGGCTAAGCTAAATCTCAGTTCTGGCTTCTTCCATGCCAATTTACTTTAGACCTCTTATTGCAAGAGCCCTAACAGGAGCAATACCACAGAATCAGCATCACCTCTATTATACCCAAAGAGATCCAGATGCTGGTGCTGGAGCACGAAGATGTTGTAAGTGAACACGTCTGAGCCCTCTCACAAAGGCACAAATGAAACGGGATCGCTCAGAAGGGACCTATGGACTGCGCCCAGCATTCACGACCCCTTGCTGCCCCGAGGCTCTGCGGAGAGCACAGGGACCCCAGCACTCACCCACCTGCCTTCATTACCTCCTGCCTGTCATCAATTCAAGTTTCTTTCACATTATGAAGATTCATTATTTCTTTCTAAGAGCACTGCAGACAAAACTACAAAGGGCAGGGCTGTCAATGCATAAGCCTTACAGGAAGCAGTGCATAACTAGAAGGCCACAATCCTTTAATATAGAGGACATTTGCCTACTTCCTCTTATCGGGGACAGAAGCCTAACTAGATGACAGAGTATTGTATAAAATTAGCTCTTAAGGTATTCTATATTTGAGATTTCTTCTTTAAAATGTATCTTAAAAAAACCTTGGAAACTGTCTAAGCTCTAATTTTAAACTTTATATTATCCTACTAACAGACCACCTCAAAATGTCTTATTACTTAAATTGGGCCACTGCCATAGTAAGCTTTCCTGTAGATAAAATAGAGAACAGGAAAGATATTTTCTATGTTTAGCAGAAGTTTTTACTCACTCAAAAATAGGTCTTTGCTTCTGAACAACCTCAGAACAAAAACAAAGCACCTTAATCCTGTAGGAAAACTGAAATCATCCATATCTAATATGTGCAGCTGATTTTGGATATTGCAAATCAATTTTCATTAAAAAAGGGAGGAAGAAAAAGGCATTTTGGTCTCATATGACTTTCATCTACATCAGTTTCAAATTTGAGAACTGGACAGAAAGCTAAATACCTCACATTATTTAACCTACTATCTGTGGCTCAAATTGTTCTGTCGTCATCTGCTCACTGGACACCACACAGTCACATTCACTGTAAATTATGGTATTTTGGTTATATTTCCATTTCTCTCTTTTTTTTTTTTTTAATTCAAATGACCGCCTTGAAGAAATGAACAGCCTTTATCTTCTGTTGGAAGAGTAGTTCAGTGCAGTCACACATACAAACTCGAGGAAAATAACAAGTTTATTCCAATATTTTTGTCTCACCTCTTTCAGAAAAGAATAGTTTGCAGTTCCTATTCAGCCTGCCAGACAATCAAAATGAGAATGAATCTTATTGAAATGGCTTTGTCTGAGTTTGAAAATCTGATTTTTTTTATAAGTATATTTTTGATTTACATGTTAACTTTTGCTAATATAAGAAAATACGAGGCTGATTTTTAATTTCAAGTACTTTAGCTGTGTTATCTTGGCTGATCAATAAGCCTTTAGAAACCTGGATATCTGACCATTCTGTCTGTTCTGTTAAGTGCCTCAATGCATAATCCTTAGCTGAATGTTGTGTGGTAAGTATAACACTAACAAAGCAGGTCATGTAATTTTACACAAACATCATTTTCTAATCATTCTTCACATCACTGTGAAGTCCTAAGATCAAGCCCAGACCATTAAATCTGCAAAACTGTAACAAGAGCACGTGCTACGACAGGGCAGAGAATGAACATCAGGATCCCCCAGCTCTCTGCCAGGTGCTCCACAAACACCATGCCTGGGCTACCAAGGGAAGCGAGGGGCAGATCCCTTTGTCTCTCTCAGTGAGAGCACCATCAGCACAGCGGGCTCCCTGCTGCTCTGCACTGCGGAGATCCAGGCGCAGGACAGCTGCATCACGGAGCACAGCAGCCGAGACGACATCCATTACCTCCTCCCATAACAACAGAACATTTTGCTTCCCACCCCGAGGGTCATAATTTGCAGTTATTGCCACACTGAGATTTCTGCTGCGAGTGTTTGGAAATATAGCTTGCATATAATAGGTTCTGATACCTTAGTGAGGCTCCTCTGGGACTCCCAACTGTACAGCATGCCCTCAGGCAATTCCCAACAGCTTCCCAGAGCTACGGATCCTACAGCCTGCAGGGTTTTATTCTCAGCTCACCTCTGTGTG
This sequence comes from Mohoua ochrocephala, assembly GCA_013398855.1. Lineage (NCBI taxonomy): Eukaryota > Metazoa > Chordata > Aves > Passeriformes > Acanthizidae > Mohoua > Mohoua ochrocephala. The sequence goes on from VZTA01018409.1 coordinate 37,136, forward strand.
CCTGAAATCAGTGCAATGGTGCAGGGGGAACTGGCAGCTCCAACTAAAAGTAGCTATAGAAAAATGGAATCACTGAGGTTGGAAAAGACCTCCAAGATCATCAACCTTCAACTGAATACCACCATGCCCACTAAACCATATTGTCAATGCCACTTCTACTGTTTTTTTGAACACTTCCAGGGATGTTGACTTCACTTCCCTGGGCAGCCCATTCCAATGCTTAACCACTCTCTCAGTGAAGAAATTTTTCCTAATGTCTAAGCTGAACGTCCCCTGGTACAATTTGAGGCCATTTCCTCTTGTCTTATCACTGGTTGCCTGAGAGAAAAGACCAACCCTCACCTTGCCACAATCCTTTTTGTAGTTGTATAGAGGAATAAGTTCTCACCTGAGCCTCCTTTTCTCGGTACTAAACAACAACTGTACCCTCAGCCCTATGCTGCAAGTGAGGGCAGCTTTACTGTGGCTTGGGGCTTCCTCACACTTGGGGAGGCTGCCAAACATAGCTGTTTCTCTTGCCACGGTGGAGTCCCCTCCCTGGTCACTGCTGCCCTCAGCTACCCCCTGCCCATGAGCAAGACTGACACTTCTCTTGATTGACAGTGTGCCTTCAGACTGCTGGGTATTACCATTTAGCTGGTTTTTGAACATAGAGGTAAATGCCATCATTACCTCCTGAATTCAAGGGAACTGAAGGGGGAAATCCTCTCCTCCCTCTTCTAGGGATCACATCAGAACTACAGGAGACAGGAGAGAGAAAGATGAGGAGAGAATAGCCCCATGAATTTGATTTCTATTCTATCTCCAAGATAGCAGCCAGTGCTGTATGAGTTGCAGGAGAGCACAGCAGGGAAGAAAGCAAGCATACCCTGAAATTCATTTGAAAGACACTGACACAAAAAAGATTGTATTTTATTGACACTGGCATTCTGTCCTGATTTCATTTTTCTTTTACTTTGGGAAGCTGCTCTTGCATATTGGAAAGTGAACATAGTGTGAACATTTGCTTTCTTGCCCTTCCAGTATACGAAGGTTTCTCACATCTCTTCCTTTTTGGAAAACATTTTAAAGCAGGCGTGCTATAGCACTGTCTCTTCCCAGGAGGCACAGTTCTCCTTTGTTAGAATACGTGCTGGGTATTTTTTCCAAGGGTAGTGAATGGAATGTAACCTACAACATCTGCTAATGGCTGGAAACCTACTGTGCCTCTGAATTAGATTCCTATGACAGACAAGATGTGCTTGAAAGAGGCTGTTAAAATGGTCCAGCTGTTATTTTTTTTTTAATTTACAGAGGTAGCATACACAGTTCTTCAGATACATTCTGATAATTTGTTTTTGGAAAGAGACAGGCACAGAGAGGATGAAGGAACAGGAAAAGGGGTGTTCATGTCTATTTCAGTATCTACTTTCACTGTCACACCCTAGCAGGATCTACAACAAGGATCTGCCCTTGCAACAAGGCACTGGCTAAAAGGCAGTTCAGTCCCTGGCTCTTGGACATCTCTATCTCTTTTAGTGGGCTCAGAATACTGAATTTCTCTGTTCAGTCTTCAAGGTTACTCGAAATTTTCAAACCCATTCAGTCAGTAAAGTAGAAAAAAAATAAAGCAATTTTGTCCAACAATTGCTGGGCTTTCTAGGAGCCCCCCAATCTGCTGTGGTTCATAGTGCAGGCAGAAGGTTGTTTTGCTTTGAAAATTGTTATACTCCCATTTATACTTTTATCTTGCAAGAATTATATACTATGGAATTTTCACCAAAAAACCTACCATAAACGCCCCAGAAAACTTGAATTCTAAACAAAATACAGCCCCATAACATGCACATCATACAATGCATTTTTGAGGAAGGCAGTAGGATTTGCTGACCGGGATTTAAAAAAAAACCAAATAAACAAAAACCACAAAAAAACAAAAAGAAACCAACCCCACTCCCTACCCCTCCACAAACAAATTCGTTCCTAAAGATTGGTACCAATTCCCCCATCAACTTCAGTCATAAATCAAAACTGAGTGAGGGACAGACACAACGCTTACAAAAAAATTATCCACAAATAAGTTCAAAAATTTTAGCATAAGAGATCAGTAGACGCCCTACACTTGGATACTGTGGATATGAGACTGATTTTCTAGGAATTTTCAATCTTTAATTTAGAGAAACACTCAAAGTCATGCACTCCTTCAAGTCTTCCTGTTTTTCCAGCCTCGTCCCCTCCCAGGCTCAATCCTTCTGGTAGAGACGCGCTTGTGCCAAGGTGTAGCAATCAGATGTTCTGCAAATACAAAGAGATGAATCCTGTGCTTATTTTCATTCCCAGCTCCCCAGCTTGTACCAGCAGAAGTGTGTCTGCAATTTCCACTAGTTCCATTAATTTGGATTTCTATAATAAGCAGAAGATAAGGCATATAAATTAATTATTTGAAACTATTGGTTCCAAAGTTTGATTTTTTTCAGCTGAAGTAAGCATTTCCATGCACAGCTGTTTGGCCTCCAAACATCTTAATTAAAACCTTTTGGGAGGATAATAACATTTGCCATTCAATCAAACACTAGAGAATTTTACAGCTGATACCAAATGTTGTATGATAAACTCAGAGCTGAGTTTCAAAGTATGGCTGGCAGTAATGACAATGAGAGACAGAGTTGATCTAAAACTCTCAAGTAATAAGTTTCTCGCACTCATTACTGAGGAGGAAATATTTTGATGAACCAGTGTGGGACTTTTTCTAATGTCAGTATAAAAGCTAATTCATGTGCAGTCTAGCTGAAATTTAGTGAGACCTGGGCATTAAACTCTGCATAAGCAAGTCTATGCACCTGCTATGGAAAACCCTTTTTTAAATTGCATTCTGAAATCAATCAAACCCCACTGTTGCGATGGCTGAACCAGCACTGGGGATTGGGGGAGCCGGAAGACCAAGGGAGCCCAGGGTTGGGTCCAAGAAAGCCCCCTCCAGGTTGTTGTAAG
>VZTA01018409.1:40698-52662 GCA_013398855.1 Mohoua ochrocephala
GGTTTGTAACACCCGCCCTTTTCTCCCTCTCTCCCCATTGGCTGTTCTGTATTACCCCACCCCTTCGGGACCCCCTCATAACCCCCAGCCAAACAGAGGTCACCCTCTCGGTTCCTGGGCCGCCATGTGGACCCTCTCCTTTCCCTGGGGGTCTACAGAATAAGATCAATGGCGGCCAGTCCGAGAGCCACCTCCACCACCTCTGGGGCGCCTTGCCATCATTCGCAGGGAGGTGCAAGGCCACAGCGGCCATGAGTGGGGACAGCTGGCTTAGCAGAGGTTTAGCCTCGCCCGGAACCCTGCAGAGACGGGGTTCTGAGGAACACGCAGCAGCTTGTCCCACTCAGCACCAGAACCTGCAGGCGCATTTTTAAACACCTGCGGAACACACTGCACCTGCTCTCACCCAGCACCACAGAACCTGCGCAAAGGCGCATTACCCCACTACCTTCAAAACAAGTCCAAACCAACCAACTAAAGCCAAAAAATACCTCTAGCACCCCCCAAAAAAACAACCAACCCCAAATCCTCCAAAAACACCACCAACCCCTCCCAAAAAACAACTGAAAGCCATCAGTGAGAGGGTAGTTTAACATAGAAAGTACAAGCTCTCTGACATACCCAGAATAATGCCACAATTCAAGAATGGAAATCTCCATTAGTGTGCCTACTTTACAATACACCCTGAAAAAATGAAACAATCTTTTAATTATTATAAATTTTTTATAACACCCATCAAAGCCGTTTAAAACTTGAACATCATAAAGCTTAAGAGTTGAAGTAGTGAAATGAAAACTTTGTTTTAATTATGTTCTTTGGGAGCCTGAAGGCTCTGGAATATTTGTTTTAAAGTGTGCACCCTCCTGCTGCCCTGGAGCAGGGCAGCACCTCCCAGAGAGGACCTCATCACCTTACCCAGCCCCCTTAGAGGGGGAAGGAAAGGATCTTCTAGCATGGCGGACCCACTGTAAGACTTACTTTGGAGGAAAATAACCTGCTGTGGACAGAAAGATGATTGAATTTCCTGTATGTAGTCTTTCCCTATATCAAGGCAAAGCTCAAAGGAACATTACAGAGCTTTATGGATTCTTTCAAATACTTCTGCACCAGGCTGCTGCTGCAGAAGTCTCCTAACACCTGGGCTATTTTTTCAATTGTAACCCCACCAGTGAGGGGGTTTACTGGTTTGTTGTTGGGTTTTTTGTTTGTTTTTTTTCTTTGGTCCTTTCCATATTTAACTAATATTCTGTATCATTACTCTTAGCTCTTTCATACTCTGTTTTATTTCTGGTGATAGGTACTCAGTCATCTAATACAAAAGAGAAATTAGCTTTCAATGTGAAGAAGAAAGACTATTTTATTTTTGGTTGGTTGGCTTTTTTTTTTTTTTTTTGTTAATGATTGCAGATGATTTAAAACCTAGATTAAATTGCTATCTAGTGCAACAGAAAAACAGTTAATGTAAAACTACATCCGTTAATTATGTCTGTGAATAAATGAATGACTCAATACTTCAAAGTCCTACAAGTAACTTTCCGGCAGACCAGCTCTTATTGGCAAGAAATAAGGAGAAATAAATTGTTGCTGCTTTGGAAAATGAGATCACAGGGAAATTCATTAGATGGACAGAAATCCTCAAGCCCTGGATTCTGCAATTAGAGGAAGGATATTGGATGACTGTGTCTCTGGAGAATCCTGTTACTTTGAAACAGAGTTTCAATTGACTGCCACAGGATACCAGACTAGCATCGAGGGTCTGCCTCCATCCGAAGAACTGATGAACAGGACATGTTTGAATCACTATAATTTGCAAAATTTTGTATCCGGTTTAAGCCACATAAACAGGCTGTCTTTGAATTTCTGCCATAAAGAAGTGTTGGGAAATTTTTAATGAATAGGAAAAATGAAGATGCACCCTAATTTCTTGCTCTGCTGTAAGAAGGGTTTTTTCACCTTTCACATTCTAATTTTTTGTCTTTGTAAATTAAGTTGCCCTTCCCTAGAAGAAAAACAAAACAAACCCACAACCAGCCCTTTATACTTTTTCTGCTCTCTATATAACATATACTTTGAATATTACCACCTTGGAAAGCCTGGGGAAGGACCTGTTCCTTTCCAGAGTGAAGTTACTCAGTCTTACACCCTGTCAAGGGTTATGAGTCCAAGGATCACAAGAGAATTTCCACACGCTGTAGATATTGAAATCTGACATTTGAATTGCAGCTTTGAATCACAGAGTATCTCAAGTTGGAAGGGACACATAAGGATCATCGACTCCAAGTCTCTAATGCAGGACTACCTAAAGCTAAACTACTAAACCCACTTCACTGGAGAATATGTTCCAGTGACCAGCCACTCTCTGGGTGAAGAACCTTTTCCTAACATGCAATCTGAACCTCTCCTGACAAAACCTCATTCCATTTTCTTGTGACCTATCACTGGTCACCACAGGAACAGGACGAGGTCCAGGTAGTGGAAATAATTAGCAGTCATTTTTTGATTATTTTTAAGATCTCCTCTTTGCCCATGGTGTAGCCACAGAACTTATTTCAATGCTAAGGAGAGCTTCTGAGTTTCTCAAGGGTGAAAATCTCCCGTCCCCTTTTTAATTTCACACGTTGCAAAGATAGAGGGTGATGTTGCTTGCACATTTTAAGGATGCGAGACTGAGGCAAGGAGTGTTAAGTGTTTATTGCCTTTGAAATAATCAATAGCTTCAGCTGCATTAGATATCTGTGCCAGAAAAAAAGAGAAAGATGGGCTTTTTATCCTGTCTTTTAGGCAAATGCAGATAGAGCCATATTGCACCTGCGCAGGTTCTGAGGTGCTGGGTGAGAGCAGCTGCAGCGTGTTCCACAGGGTCCCTTCGATGAGGGGTCCCGGGTGGGGCCAGACCCCTGCTAGCCAGCTGTTCCCCACCCAGGGCGATGGTCACCAGCAACCACCCTGCACATCCTTGGTTCAGGCACCCCCAGAGGTTTAGGAGGTGGCTCTTGGCTGGACAACCGGAGATTTATTGGGCAGGATCCCAGAGAACAGAAAGTCCCGCATCGGTGTCCCAGGAACCAAGAGGCCGAACTTCCGTTCGGCTGGGGATTATAAGGGGGTCCCGAAGGGGGCGGGGTAATACAAAACAGCCAAGGGGGAGAGAGGGAGAAGGGGGTGGTAATACAAAACCAACCGATGGGAACAGAGGGGCAGGAATGGGGGCTTTGGTTACATCTTGCAGGGGTACATGAATATTCATAAGAGTGGATGGCAGAGGCTTCTTACAACAAACCTGGAGGGGGCTTTCTTGGACCCAACCCAGGTCCCTTGGTCTTTTGGCCCCCCCTGCTACCAGTGCTGGTGGTTCAGCCATCGCAACACTGCCATGGTCATCTGGTGATGTGTCAAAGCTTTGGTGTCTGTCAGCAGCCCCAGGGCAGCAGTGTGCACCAGGTGTCTTCTTCAAGGGAGATGCTGTAGCAGGCTCAGCACAGTGTTAATATGTTCTGAAAATGAGAGTTATAGAGAGCCTACACACAGGACTGCTCACAACAAGGCCACCCTAGCATAAAAAGGAAACCTGCAGAGTAAAGAAAAATAAAAATATCTATATAATTTTATTCTCTTAATCATAGGACTGTTTTTTTTTTCCTTCTGCAATTCCTACTCCATGCACAATCTATTTTCTACTTTCTGCAAGTGAGGTGGCAGAAATTATTATGAAAAAAACCCATCCTAAAACCCAAGGCCTCACAACAATACATAAACAAAGCAAGAAAATATACTAGGAGCAAAAATCTTGCAGGTTTGTTTTTTTTTTTTAACAAAGATTAGCTACCTGAAAAATGCAATTAATCTTTCCCTAATTGTTTTGTTTTGACACTCATAGGAGCTCTTTTTTAACTGAAAACCAGCATGTGTATGTCCTCTATGGAACAACATGTTGCTTTGCAGGTATCATCTTCTTAGAAAAATGATGCCATCTACATAAAAAGGCAAAAATTTGCACTCTTCCATTTCCCACACAATTGGAAGGAGACCACAAACACAATAATTGCTGGCTAAGAGAATAAAAGTATTATTTTTAATTTAAAAGGGAATTATTCTGGACTTTCACAAATCAGCTTCATAAGGAGGTTTAAATTCAAATAAAGTAAAAAGGAGCCTTCAAACAGCATTTTGTCGAGAAGGAGATTGATGTTGAATTTGAAGAGATTAAATTCAGATTACTATAGGTCCACATGCTAATTATGAAGGTCAGATTAATTATAAAATCCCAAAACAACCAGGCTTCTTTATTTCAAAGTCTTGTCCCCAAAATTGTCTGAGTCAGGTTTTATAAATAAGCTCACCTTGCTAATACTAGTAAATGAAAAGAGCTTTGTCTGCTGCACTGGAAGAAACTAAGGGATCAGTCAGTACTTGTGACTGGGAATATCACAGAAACCAGGCTTGAAGGGAGCAAAGAAAAAAGCATGGAAAGGAGATCTTGGTCCTTCAGAATCTCATGCATCAAGCGAGAAGGATGTCCTGCTGCCAGGGCACTCTCAGGCAAAACACAAACCTGCATCAGGAAGGCTTCCCTTGAAATCTGGCCCAGGGAACCTTACTACTACTTCTGACCTAAAGGGTACATGTGACTACAAGTTAATTTCTTCACAGAGGCTAATTTTCACACTAAAGCAGTGTTGGAGATAGAGTATATGTAAAATAAATGCTATTAAATACATACATAAAATTAAGACATGCTGAATTATAGTAAAACAATTAAATTCCATACCTCTGCTCACAGGCTTTGAAGACTTCCTTTATACTAGTTAATACCGAGACTTTCTGGGAGTCTTATGCATTTAAGACAAACAAGAAACTTCCCTTAATCACAAAAAAGTGTAAAGTAGATTTTTGTCCTTCAAAAGATAACTAGGAGAAGCTGGGCAGCATATTGGGTCACTACAGTACAGTAGATGAATATATAGTACTTTCAGTGCTCAAGGGAATAACCAGGGCAGGAGACCTTGAGAGCAGAATATTTCTACCTAATTTAGATTCCAGAGCAGAGAGTTAAAGCCACTTATCAGCCATCAGGTGAGCTTCTGTCTCTTCAGAAGAATGCAACCGTCTTCCTCCCTGTTCTCCAATTACAGGTCATACGCGATCTCATGTTTTTTCCCCAATATTATGATTTACTTAACCACAAGCTGTTATACTTTCTCCCCTCTCCTCCATCCATCACCGACATTAATTTTAATTACCTCTTTGAGAATTAATTTTTTGAGCCCCTGCTTAGTTATGTTCAACGATAAAAAAATACAAACAACAGCAATTCCCCTCTGTGTACATTTCAGAAGTTGTTAATGGAAGCAGTCAGGTAGACCTTGTGCAGTTCAGTCCCTTCTTGAAATAGAAGTTTTCTTCTTTATTTTTCTTTGATTTCTGCCACTGGACATATTCACAAAAGTGTAGGGGTTTTTCTTCCCTCATCTAAACTCCTGATAAAATACTGAGTTTTTAAAAAGTTTCTTTTCTTAAAAGAGGCATTGCAAAAGTCTGGGGGTGCTTTGGAACTTCTGTCACTGGGCATTACTGTGGTTCCAGTTTTATTTTGTCTTCCAGAAACTGACGTGTTCCCCCTTCCAGTCAGGGATAGCCATTGTACATTGGCTTTGCCCTGCAAACCCAAACTCCTAATGGAAGAGTCAGTCTAACCAAGTAATCCACAGCTGCAAAGGAGGAAAGAAATATTCCATAACTTACACAATTCCTGAATCCTACAATGGGGTACTTTGTGAGTGAGATTCGAAGTGTCAGTGGGTCTATTTTACAGAAGAAACAGGATAACTAGGAAAATCTCATCTTGTTTAACAAGTAATTTCATTTGAAGGTACGCCTATTCCTTCCTTAAAATTCCTTCTTAACATACCAGCAAAATTTGGTGCTGCCAATAGGGGTCACAATCCAATAAAATTACTGGTCTTATTCCCAAACCAACCACAACAGTTTAAAATCTGAGCACAGCGATCTGTGCAAGGGTGGGAGGAACAGACCCAAACATTCACGTGGTATTTTAAAGAGGAGCTAGAATAGAAAAACAAAGGATTTAAACAAGAAATAAATTGTAATATTGAATATTCCACTGTACTGAGCAAGTGAGCCCACTAGAGGTTGTGGTTTTGCTGTGTTGAAGCAGGGCACCATAGCTAACAGTGGTAACTTTGTACTGCCTTGTGAAGAAGCTATTGATAGTCAAAACTGTCCTTCTAAATTTGTTTAGCCACTGAAATAATGTGACTTTTTCAGTTTTTGAATATTTTTAAAAATACCTACAGGAACAAGACAAAGACAAATATATTAGTAACAGAGCTTCACTACAAAATACAGCATTACATTTGGTATTTGGACTCTCTTATGGCCCCTTGTTATGAAACATGCACACCATCCTCTGCCTCTAATCACACACCAGGGTGGCAAAAATCCAAAGCAACAGGAACATACTGAAAGATCACTATTTCTCCAAATAAAAGTAGTGTGAATATATACAGCCACCTTCACTCAGCCTACAGTAAAATCCTTTTATGGACCACAAACTTGACTCGAACTAATGCGTACTTTGAACTGGGGCAGGAAGTGCAATTAGTAACTAACAGATTCCTGTAAATTCCAGGAATTCAGTACTAGTTAGAAAAACGTTGAATAGATTTGACTCAGCACTCATTAATCTGATGTAACAAATAGAGTCCAATGCAGGGAAAACATTTCACGAGCTGCAGTTCAGCTTCAGAGGGTGTCATGCCCAGCTGAGCAGCTTGCCCATCTCCTCCTCTCCAAGGCCACAGCTCTCCTTTGGAGCACTTCTGAGGGGAAACCATTTCCCAGACTAAGCCTACAAATTGCTTTCAAGCTGTCTGTCCTCCCTCTGGAGTCATTAATTGCTAATTAATACTCGGTCCATTTATCATCTTATCTGTTCTTCCCCCAAATAATCTGTTTCTTCCAAAAGGCTGTGCCCTAGCACAGGATGGCAAACCCTGCCCCTCGGCCATGCTCCTCTTCAGGGGATGCAGCCTTGATGGCTGTAGATGGTCTCAATGTCAGTAGATGTCCTTTAAGAACAAATACTGTAGAAACTGCAGGAATTCTGGACCTGCACACAGAAAACATGCAGCTCAGTGTAAGGAACAGCCAGCCTCCTTCCAGCATTGCTGCTCCAAATTTCAGATTCATCAGATTGCAGATGGAACCCACAGAGACACCTTTTAAATAGTTTAATATAGAAAAGAGGGGAATTACTATCAGTATTCCTTTACAAGTGTAAAAAATAAAATTTTAAATTGAACTGTTGACAGGATCTTTTTTCTCTGATGTCACATCAGGATTATCAGAGAGTAGTTGAAATGCTGATACTGAAAAAAGCCTCTGAAATATGAATAGGGGAAATCCTCCCTGCCCTAAGGTAATGTCATGGGTTAACTCCTATAGGCAGCTCGGCCCCACACAGCCACTCCCTCACTCCCGGCAGTGGGATGGGGAAGAGAGCAAGAAGGGTAAAGTGAGAAAAATCATGGGCTGAGATAAAGTCAGTTTAACAAGTAAAGCAAAAGCTTTGCATAAGCAAAGCAAAACAAGGAATTCCTTCCCCATTTCTTGTGAGGGGACAGCTGCTCAGCCATCCCCAGGAAAGCTGGGCTCCTTCCTGCCCGATGGTGACTTGAGAAATGTCAAATACCATCACTCCAGATGTCCTCCCCCCCGCTTCAGTCCTTATTACCCAGGGTTTTTTCTTGTTAAACATGATACTGTATGGTCTGGGATATCCCTTGGGTCACTTGGGGTCAGCTGTCCTGGCTGTGTCCCCTCCCAGCTCCTTGTGCACCTCCAGCCTCCTCCCCAGTGTGTGGGGAGAGGAGCAGAAAAGGCCTTGGCTCTGGGTAAGCTCTGCTCAGATATAACAGAAACATCCCTTTATTATTAAAGTGATTTTCAGCACAAATCCACAACATATCCCCATACCAACATTTCTGCCTGAACTTCTGCAGCAGCAGATGTTAAAGGAAACGAGAAGTACTGTTGTCTGTTACCAGACAGACACCCTTTATATCATCCTTACTTTGTTACTTCTCCTCCTTTCTGTACCCTGCCTCTTCCTCCACTGTGCAGGTTGAAGAGTAAAATGGTGTTCTTCAAAGGCAGAACAGAAAGCTTTTGTCTGGTCTATTATGCTGTACTGTACTTTAATTCAGGCTTTTGAGGCAATGCATGACTGAGACAGCAGTGTGGGAAAGGCTTTGGAGCCAATGGCACTGGAGTTATGCTGACAGGGTTGCCAGCAAGGATATCTGTGAATTGATGGCTTCACTCTGGGTGCCTTTAGAAGTTAACTAATATTTATTTGAGTGGAGCAAATGAGATACAGCTGTAAGCAACACTGACATGCAAATTATTGGGCAATCCAGTTATTAAACTCACTAATCATGTTCAACTGAACCACTTCCACGATGAGTTTGGAAAGTGCTCCCTAGTCTATCATATTGCTAGACTGGTTCAAGCTACTCCAATTATTTCCAGAAAGATTTCATATTTTGAATAAATATTTTCTTAAAGATTTCTAGATCATATAGCTGAAATTCCTTCATAGTTTGAACTCTGCAACTCAGCACAGGCTCTTCTCTTCAAATAGTTATTGGAGACCTAGACAAGACTCACTAACAGAAGCAGATGTCAGCTTGCAGCTATTAGCAACAAGGGCAGTTTTAAGAGGAACATATGTTTGCATATTAAAGATGTTACAGTACACTTTTTATTGGCAGTAAGATTCTGCTTTCGCAAATACCACTGACAGAAGAAACATCTACTGACCCAGTAAGAATCCTATGAACAATATTCCATATGCCAGTAGAATGACATCCAAATTGAGGGAAAATTTACATATTGCCATTAAGGCAAAATTGGCTATAACCAAAGGTTAATGAAATAACACAATCACTTCATTTTGCAGCTTCTCCTTGGAGTTAACAAGGTTTTACTTCAGAAGAACTAGAGAAAGAAGCATACATGTTCCTGTCTGTGCCTTTCACTGTAAATTTTTGCTTGGAAAGATTGAACAATACTTACATTGATGAGGTTTCATTAGACACTATTAGAGAGAACTCGAAGCATTAGTAACAAAGTTTATGTCCTTTCTAACTTCCTACCCTCTTTTTTAAAGTAGAAAAATGGGAAAAAATGTCAGTTGGAGACCTATTTCATTTAGGTTAGCCTATGGTGAACATTTAGGGGTAATCTGAATAGCTCCAGCAGAGAACTTCATTATTGATGTGACAGCCATGGGCAGAGCCTGAACCAAGATCCCATCATGCTATGACCTCTACCATCATGAAGTGAGATAAAAGTGTCTTTGGCCAGAGAGTTTATTGGCTAAATTTGCACTATAATATGGAACATCTTTGGGTATTTTTAAAAAGGAAACAGTTTAACTGGTTGCAATGGGACTTCTCTGTTTTACCTGGTAATACCAGGAGCCTGGTATTACCCCTAACAACTTCATGCTCTGTAAAGAGTGGGTGAGCCTTCCTTTCACAGCACTTAATTTGAGCTGGTGAGCCAGCTTTGCTGTCCATTTTCTGAGGCGAGGCTGATGTTTACAGGGACACTGGGCTGTCATGCCATCTTGCTGGCCTTGGTTTTGAACAGAAAGTTCAAGTGGGAACTCATGTGGTCCAAGACAGTCACAGCTGCCCCAAGTGCTTCAGCAAGAGGCCAAACGTGCTGTGCAGCATCTCCCCTCACCCCCAGGAGGAGTGTAAGGATCCCCGTGGCAGTCATTCAGAAATGACTGAGCACATCTGGATAAAGTGATGCTGCTCCCTTCCCAGGCAATGGCACGGTTTGTGCAGCTGACAGTCTGTGCCTGCTTTGTGGATGCAGCAGGCAAATGATGGACGAGGACAGCAGGCAGACAGGCATCGTGCATGGGCAAGAGCAATGTGAATCCAGTGTAAGCATCATGGAGTTCAAGGAAATCATGCCTCTCTGGAAGATCCATCAAATTAAGAAAGGGTTGAAGTTTGAAAATTGCATCTTTTTCTTGGAAGGAAAAAAGCAAACAATATTTCTCAATAACAGTCAAAGTTCCCAGAATGTTATTTTCTGATGATCTGATTACATATCAGATGAAACTTGTAGTTTGGGAAAAATCATCAATGACACCCTAGGGATATCTCAAAACTGAACATATCAAATGACTATTGTCCTCCATTATTTCACTTTTGGAATGATTGTCCCACAGGACCCAAGATGGCAGAGGAAATATGTACAATGCACAGTCAGGACTCAGCAGATTCAAGTAGCACTCACTGTCACTGTTAGTACCCACTAATTGCACAGATAAAACAAAGTGTTCTTTGACATATTTCTCTTTTTTTAACTCTGAAATTTAAAAAGTTGAATAGTAAATAGCAATATGTACATCACAAAACAAAACCCAAAGAGTAATGCTTTCCATTAAGACTACTTAATTTCTGAATCTTTTCTCTTCTGCTGTTAAAAGAAGATGCTACAGCTCACTACATCCCATGCTAAACGCAATGATTTTAAGAGGTATTAAAGTCAGCCTTATTTTTACCTGCAGTCTTTTAAGTCTTGAAAAAAAAAAAAAAAGCTTTTTATTTCAATGGTACCAGAACTTTACAAGGATATCTGCTGCACCACTTGCTAGAAATTCTTCTCCTTCAGTGCTTACAGATTTCTGATGTGGTCCAAGAAATACTCAGACTGATTAAATGCAAGCTACTGAAAATGAGCTACTCACAGATGTCTCCTGCAAATCTGATTTGACTTAGCTTTATATGCTGAAATAGAAATTTCTGGCAGGACCCCTGTGAAATGTTTCTAATGTCATCCACTCGAAAGTTTAGATAGTTATATTTAATACTTTTATAGAAAAATAGAGACTAAACAAAGTTATTATCCAATGACTGCACATACTATAAGCATTTAACTATTCCCCCAATTTTTTCAGTCTACAGATTGATTTAAAAAAATAAAAGTTAAAAAGTAGCATGAACAAAAGAATAAATCCACAAAAAGCTAATCTGAGAAAGGTTTTTGGTTTTTTTTTTTCCAGTTCTGTTCAAGATTGAAAAGTACATCCATTTTTGGTATGTTATTAAAGACAGTATGACAGTATTCTACTGCAGGAAAATAGGGATTCCAAAGAGGACTGTTGCACCCTGGGGATCTGACACTGTTTAATGACTGGGAGACTTCTCAGTGAATTGCATTTACCCTGTCTCATTGTACTGACCTGTACTGTATCTCCTTGTAAAGGTACACCTTCACCTTGGTTTTTTTTTAAGACTGGCATTCCTGTACCTCAAACTTCATGAACCATTTTTAGAAACGTCCTCCTCAGAAAACTCTTAGGACTTTCAAATTCAAACAACTAGAGCATAAAAGTATTTTTCATTATCCACAAAAATACAGTTGAGTAGTTGTTGTGATTTGTGACAGGTGACTTTTATTTGTAATTGTGTCTTAGTGCTCTGAAGAAGCAGAGCTGCAACAAGCTGTAAGAATCATGCTGACAGATGAATACACATTAACAGCCCAACTAATTTAACTCCTTTTCACTAATGGAGCTACAGCCAGTAAGGCAAGGGTGTGACACATGATTGTCATGTCAGGAGTTCACCAACAGACTGACCACCCTAAAGAACCGGTAACTTCCCTTCTGTGTAAGCCTCTGCATCCTCATCAATCCTGGCCCCAAAAGCTCAACAGCTCAAAGTCTGCTCCAGAGCAGCAGTTGTGTAACCTCAGATCAGATCAGCTGGGTGGAATTGTGAGAAAGGGCAATAAGAAGCCTCATCTGGGGCCCCCCCACCACGTCGCTCCCTTGAGCCACCCTCTCAGAGGGAATCTGTGGCTGTCCTGCAGTGTCCCTGGTTACAGGGGCCGGCCACTGCTGTCAGGAGCTGGCTG
>VZTA01018409.1:52766-202705 GCA_013398855.1 Mohoua ochrocephala
ATTTAACTCCTTTTCACTAATGGAGCTACAGCCAGTAAGGCAAGGGTGTGACACATGATTGTCATGTCAGGAGTTCACCAACAGACTGACCACCCTAAAGAACCAGTAACTTCCCTTCTGTGTAAGCCTCTGCATCCTCATCAATCCTGGCCCCAAAAGCTCAACAGCTCAAAGTCTGCTCCAGAGCAGCAGTTGTGTAACCTCAGATCAGATCAGCTGAGTGGAATTGTGAGAAAGGGCAATAAGAAACCTCCCCTGGGGCCCCCCATGGCACAAACCTCCCTCCAAATTCTCAGGAGCTCCCCTTTGCCTCAGCCATGCCATAAGTATGCTTAGGCATAGCCAGCTACCTACCTCTCTTTAGCTTCTCTTGACCAGAATTCAGATGGACTTTAGCAGTATTTTTGGGTCTGCCAGCTGCACTGCTGTTCACTGATGGCACTGCTCTGCCTGCCTTGGTGCTGCCCTTGGCTCCCTTTGCATCTCCCTTTGCAGAGACTCTTGCTGTTCCCTGGCACCTTGTCTATGAAGGAAACATATATGATTTTTCACTTCCCTTGCCAACAAGAATTCTCATTTCATTAGAAAGAGTTCATTAAAACCTGAAGGAAAATCTACTCCTTTTTTCTTGCTCAAAAAATCCCTCAACAGCCTACTGACAACCCCAGAAACAGGGCAATTGTTGGATTAGTATTTTCAAACTGAACTTGGACGTGCAGAAAACTTCATTTCACACACAGAAAACTATGATCACAGAATGAATACATTTGATGTGATGGCAAACTACCGCAGACTTCATCTCGGAGGCTGGAGATTGCCAGTTTGCACAACTTCCAGAAGGAGGGACCTCTTCCCACTGCTGTGCCATACGGGGCTGGCAGCAGCTTCACCCATTTCAGTGCATTCTCCACCTGTTCTCAGACTCTTCTGAGCAGAGATGCACCAACAGGACAGCAGGAAGAGGTTATCAGAGTTTGCAAATGAAGGAACATCTCTTTTAATTCCAAGCAAAGGATATTTTTGTAAAATTACCTCTAAATGTACTTGAGGTAATATTTTGGTCCTCCTTAAAAACAGCCACAGATTTCTGTCAGCTTGGATAGCACGAGAACTTCGGCCACAGCAAAATCTATTACAGCTCCTTCAGAACAGATGCTTTAGTAGAAGTAATTTTTAAAACTATATCATGAGGTCTACTCTCACTTACATATATCATTTTCCTGACATTATTGCTCTGAGCAGAGCTCCTCAAATGTAAATTGAGAACATTTTTAAAATGTGATTTTTTGTTAAGGAGTAGCAAAGTATTAAAGCAAATGAGTGTTATAAAAGTTATTTGAACCCCAGTATACTTTGCAGAACATTTTCACTCATAATTCAGCATTCATATCTTGTTTTCAATATTGATGAATGAAACTGGTGAATTTTTTTTTTTAAATTTTTCATAGCTGCTGATGTCTGAGATAGCTCAGTGTTGTGATACTTACATTTGCTGAGCACACCACGGAACAGCTAATGAAGGTACGGATACAATTTGCCTTGTGTGCTGAACAGCTCCACTACATACATACACTGATTTTAAAACAGGATATGATCCCCATAGAATTTTTAGGGAGCACTGCATGTTCCTGATTTTCGCTGGCAAGGTGTATATATATCCATCTGATCTCAGGCTCTGGGTCCTTAGCAAGGGTTCTCAAAGGCCATGGCTCACTTTCTAACATGAAATTGTCTTACACATCAGAACTAAGAATTTTTCAGGTGGCAGCCAGTGGATTAATGAGAAATCTGCACTGGTTGCTCCTCAGATTTCAAAAGGTGGATGATAGGGAGGGAAAGAATCTGGATCATCCCAAGCAGGGTCACTGCACTTAGGAACGTATCCACGTCTCAAAATGGTGAAGAAGATTGTCTTTACACCCAAGTGCTGGCCTGGGATTACAGGAGTACACCATATTTCTTTTAAAAGAATGAAAATTACTGAACTGCATACAATTTTGATGAAATCTGAACGTCATCAAACTGGTGCTTATGAAGTCAGTTGGACCTGCTGTGTAGCTAAAACTCTAAAAGCAGTGAATATGATCACAGCGTTGCAGAGAAGAGTACATTAGAGTAGTTTTGGGTTTGTTTGGGTTTTAAGTATCCCATTCTCCAAAAGTGTTGGACAGTGTTGTTCCAATCAATCAAAAAAAACAGTAGAAGACTATCAAGTGCACAGCCTGTTTTGTTAGAAATATTTCAAAAGCAAATTGCTCAATATCAGTCACTTCAAATCCATTTAGCATCAAGACCTTCTAAAAAATTCTGACTATGAGTAATTTAATAATTGTATGACATTTTTCAGCAGCTTAGTTACCCAGGTGAAAATATCCAAAACATGTAATCAAAGGCAAATTATAAAATGTGTTCCATGTGCCTTTTGAGCACAAGACAACTAGAATAAATGACAGGAAAATGCTTGCCTTATTTATCACTGAGAGCATTCTGTTGCTACAATAAACATGAAACCATTTAGAAGATTATGTGAGACAAAGTCCTGTAAAACTTGGTGCAATAAAAAAAAAATTAATTGAAAAGTCATACATGAGAATGCTTTACCTTGAAAAAGCAGTCTCCTGCGACCTTATTAAGGCTAGAAAACCACGTACCTGCATGAAGTCAGTAAGCACATCCTGTTATATTTTATCACAATCACACCGGTAAGAGTTACTGCTGAAAATTTATACAAAAGCAAAATCAAGATATATGGGTCTTTAGGGGCCAAGGGGTAAATAGAAACATAATTAGTTTGGAAGACTGTCACAGTATTTTGTTCTTGTGCTCAATGGAAAGTGTCTTACTTTCCTAGGAAAAAATTTTCCTAAGATTTCTCTCTCATTTATGCTCCTAAATAATAAAAGAAATTAGGTTTTTAATGGTATTTAAAAAAATAAAAATATCTCAGCTCACTTGGAAATTTATTATCTTTCCAACTGTTATCTTTATCATTTGCCCATTCATCACAAATAAAACAATATACTAAAAACTTGAATATGTAATTAAACAATTGCTACCAATAGACAGCTTCAACAGTGGAGGTGTGGCTGGCAGCATGTCTTAGACACATTACATTTGTGCAGCATTTTAAGATTTATTTTCTTTTTTCCTTGGTATTCACCTGGGATTTGGTAATCAAAGGTCTAAGGGTGCTCAGTTCTCAAAGAAAGCTGTGGAAGCACATTGTATTTTCTCTACAGAATAGGAGTGGATGGGGCTCCGTGGATGCAAAAGAATATTCACGGTACAATTTGTGTACTCTGGAGCCAGGACTGATTCTTTCTTATAAGGCATTCAGAGTTCTTCCTGGCTCGAGAAATGGCAGCCAATATGCTTGAACTTCAAAGAACTTTCATTTTTGTTCTATATCAGGCCCTTAGACATTTTGGCTACATTTGGTCTAATCTAAGACTTACTGTATCTCAGGTCAAGAACAGTCTCTATAAACAGAATTAGGTTCTGAAGTCTCTCCATCCCTCAACATTTCTTTTCCCCCCAACAGAAAAGTATTTATGCACTGAATAGCACAAAAGAAAACAAAACAATAAAACAACCTCCTGAAAGCAATTATACCACTTCTCTCAGCTAGCCATGTACATCACAAGCAGCTGTGATGACAGCACAAGCAGCTGTCACATTTTCTTTTGTAAGTGTAACTGCATCTCTAGTCGTTTAAATATTTTTTGTAAATCTGCCCTTAATTACTATTCCCCTTTTGTTTTCCAAAGTTATTTCTTCTCAACTTTTCCATCTCTAGCATCACATTAAAGTGTCTCAGGAGAAAAAGAAAAAAAAATACCATAATGCCTCCTGAAGGACTTTTTTTGGGTACCAAATAAAAAGAGAATAACAAATAAGCAAGTCATTTCCTTCTAGATCACGGCTAAGTTTATTAAAATTAATGGTTGGACCCTAGAACTGTGCATGTCTCTCTTGTTGTACAGCTCCCTCTACATACCTGTCTTCAAAACTGGCATGTTTTAGAGGAGGCACTGATGTTCATCTTTGCACGTGGTTACTGTTGGGTCAGTTGTCCTGTCTGTATGTCAGCAGACCAAACTGTTCAGTGTGAAGAGAGACAAACAACACATCTTGGGGCTGTTAAAATAGTTGTTTGCCTCTACCATGTGTCACCAACTTACCTGAAGCAATGGTAACCAAAAAAAATAAAGACTGAACTGCCAGAACTATTTTGCTCGCAAATGCTCAACCATGCTTGATGTTGTTCTAAGCAAAACCAAAACCCACCTGGGAGTGGGAACTCCTGCCAGAATATGCTGCATTGAGTCTATTGAAATGAGACATCAGGGGGGTTTTATTAGCAAAATTAGTCTTATCTCAAAGATTCACCTTCAGAATAGAGGGGAATATTTTTAGTTCTAATTCTCAGTCAGTGGCTGTCACTCTCTTACTTTTATTGTGTTGAGAAGACATTCAGTTTATTCTTCCACTCTTTTGTCTCGCTCCTTGCAAAACACTGACAAGCTATGTGGGAAGCAGCAGTGAGAAAAGGAGGGGGAAAAAACCTAACAAAAACCCACCACAAAAAGCTAAACTTACAAAAATCCCACAAGGTAAACAACTTTTTGGCCTAGACTTAAAATCTTGGGGGCAATGGAACAGGTCTGCCTTGGTGAAACTCCCTGTGAGATCTTAGTGAAGCAAACAAAGCAGTTAAGTAGAGTTTCATATCAAGATTTAATTCAAGCATAGTCTCTTCAGTTGTTTCATTGGAAGGGGAATAATTCTGCCTGCAAAGAGCAGCCTAATAAAGCCTCTAGTTCACTCGTTAAGGTGCTGTCCCAGGTGTAGGGGCTCTGCAGTAGTCAGGACTCATCTTTGCCCCAAACTCATACCCAATAGGCAGAACAGAATTTGGTTTCTATTCTCCTACCAGAGCCTTAGGGAATGGAAAAGGTTCTTTCCAAGTGTATTACTACTAGTTTCAGGGGAGAAATAAAAGAAAGGATAAATCTGGCTTATCGTCATCAGTTATGATGGGGATAGTGCCATTCTCATCTGCGGCACTCGAGCCACAGCCTATCACATGCTTTCCATCTCCTGAAGAAGCAGGAGATGATTCTCTTGACAAAGCACTGTTTCATTTCTCTCCACTACCCATGTCCTGAGATGAAAGTGATCAGTCAGGGTAACGGACCATAACCAGAAAGTAAGGAGTTCTAAACACAGAAAATAGATTGACAGGCTAATAAATAAAATAACTCTATATCCTAAACCTCTATCAAACAGAAGGATATAAAAACCCTTCTTACTTTTGTTTTCCTTGCACTAAATTTTTTAAAAATCTTTCTGCAACAGGAAAAAAAATATCAGCATCAGCATAACCACAGCAGCAAATCTTTATGGGGAAACAAAGAAAGGACATCCCAGACTTTTGCAAGCTTCTTGCTTAGTTACCAGCACTAATTGTTGCAATTTTTAATTTCCACAAGTACAGTGATGAATATAGGTTAGGAAAAAATATTCCCTATGAAGCAGATGCACAGTGCCTGATGTACCTGGTACTGTCCCTTCTGTGCCTCAACTGCTCCTTCAGCACTGTAAGATCCACTGTGACTATGACAGGCTCCTTATTGACTGCACAAACGTCATTCAGATTGAAAAACAATCAAGGAATTGCAATCCATAATCTGTTGCAGAGTGACTCCCGGTGTGGAAGAGAGTCTGCTTTAGTATATAGATGAACTCTACCTAATAGCACTCCTACCTAATAGCAATATTTTATGCTCAACTTGTGTGTCTGTAAATAACACATTATGAGGGCCACGGAAAGGCAGCCCAGCAATATTAGGAAAAAAAATAATAAACAAGTATAATGAAAAGTCTTGAAACTCACTCTCAGGAAAAAAAAGTCTATTTTGGGAAAAGGACAGTAATATTTAAAAATTCAAGATTACAAACAAACATGTTAAAACACATTTCAAAAAGTTATTATTAAGCCTGCAGCATTTACCAGCTGCTACCACACTGTGGCATCCTATGATAACACAGTATTTGACTGTGTATTCAAAAGAAATTAACATCCAAAAGAACAGAAACACTCCTGATAATATACTGCAAGATATGTGGATAAATTCTGACCTTTTAATAGCAACAAACCTAAGATGGTAGATTTTTCCTCTCTCAGAAGGCTGGTTAAATTGTCTTTTAATTAAGAACATTTAATCTACAACCTTTGCAGTCATCTGTAAAATATTTCAAAGTTCTCAAAAAATAAAGAAAAAATATTCCAGGGTATTGACAATGAAAAACTTCCTAGTTAAAAGGAAATGGAAAATTACTGTCCATGTAAAGTTCATTTGGCTGTACTGAGTCATTCCAATCTTTCAGTGGTATATTATTCATACTACCATCTACAGTTTTATTCTAAAATAATAAGCAGTATTTTGTTTTATTTTTTGTAAAAAGAGAGTTTATTTTATAATCAAAGCAGAAACATTACTGCATCTTCTGTATACAGAAGTCACTAAAGTTAGCTTAGATACTTTATGGTGGATGTTGAATGGTGCTAGAATAAATTGAAAATCTTCTAAAATTATGCAGCACAGCTCCATTAATACATAAAGATTTTATCATGATTAATGGTAGTTTAATACATACTCAAGGAATGAAAAATAATTTGTCTCACGTAATGGGTTACCACCTTGTCAGTTCAGGAGACTCAATTTTGCTGTGACCTTCCAATAAATGCAAGTGAGTCACGGCTTCATTAGCCACGTTCCTTGTGTGACCTAGAAAAATACAATGGAACTCCAATTTTCAAGACCATCACTGGTTTGTTACAAAACCTTTTTCAATTTCTGGGCTAAATGCAATCATGGAATGAATATATATTGGAATAGGGGACTGATCAGCAAGAAGCACCCAGTTCGGTCTTCTGGCTTTTCAGTCAGGTACCAGATCATCAGTTGTTCCAGACCATTCCTTTTGTAGCACATTATTCTTCACAAAGAGACATAGGTATGTACACTTCCATTTTTAATGGAATGGTCTTTACTGTAAGCCAGAGCACTCTGTCAGCTTTCTGTGATGCTTTCAGAGGAGCTGGACTGTGTAGAATCCCCTTACACCTCGACACAGCGGGTCTAAAGAAGCCACAACCTAAGTCTTTTGTTCCAGGTAAAGATTTGAAGGCTGGCTAATTTGTTCAGGTGGGGGATATTATTATCTCAAGTGCTGTAGATGGTTATCACAGACCTACGAATTTGTTATCTCAGCAGGGAGAAAACTACTTTTTGTAAAATGGCTCGTCCCAGCTATCATGCCTAATGCAGTGTGGATTCAGACAAGGAGGGCTGACTAGACTGTAGGAGGAGCACAGCTAGATCTGCCACCGAGAGTTTGGAAACGTCATGTGGCACAGTGTACATGTGCTGCAAAGCGGCACTATGGCAAGTTGGTTAGCCTGGAAAATAGAAGCCCCTTTCCCTGAGGCCTGCTTGACATCACATCATGAATTAGCTATTAAATTGCTTCTTAGTTTATTTAGTGCTCTCAGCAGGCATACAACAGAAAGGATAAAAGATTATGTGCCAAATTAGACACAATGATCCTTCTCCCAGTGTGCAAATGGCTCTCTGAAACTTGTTCTCTGATGAAATGCAAGGGCACTGGAAAGTACCCCAGCTAGCTTTGAACATAAACTTGGACTCCAAACAATGCATCCGTCATGATGAAATGCTCTGCCCAGACCAATAAAATACATGCTCAATATCACTTCAGTATATTCCATAGAGTTGTAGTGATTTACACCTCAGCCTCTAGGGGATGGCAATTTCCTCAGGGATCCTGATTTCAGCACATTGCTTTGATAAGCCAGAGGCAAAAAACATACCCCAAACCCCCCACCCTCAGCCCTCAAAACAATGAAGTTTGAGTGTATGAGAAAGACCTTTTTCAAAGGCACAGAAAAATGTCCAAAACCCCACTGAGCACTGGGAAAAGTTAACTTAAGTATCTGCCTACACCATAAGCTGCTACATGATTTTGAGGTTTTTGTGCCAGCTGGGGTAACCAGAGCCACAAAGATGGAGCAGCCTGGGAGCAGATCTTACGCTGACCATCAGGACCACTGCTTCACTGTCTTGAACTACTTGGATTACTAAAGCTCATGCAAGCCAAAATGTCTCTCTGTTCTCCATAGAGTCAATAAGATATCTTGAGGCAGGATATATCCATCAGCACCTTTTTCCCCTATATGGAGAAAGTGGCTCCTGGCAAGTTTTGCCCCCTTGATTGCCGTATTCAATATTCCTCAGTCAATGAAGGCTGGATTTTTCAAAGACATTCAAAGATCTATAAAACCTAGGAAAGATTTTAAAGAAGTTCTCAAAGCAAGGTGTCTTCCCAAACTTGGATAGTTTTTCTGTGAGGTCTTTTATTTTCCTCCTCTTACCTTCTCTTATTCCTTTACTTTCTTTCCTAATGTTTCAAAAGTTTGTAACTCTCGCTTAACAGTTGTATATCCTTTAAATGCATCCTAGAAAGGGAAAAAAAAATAGGGGAAAAAAATTGTCACCCCAAACCTTTACCTTAGGAAAAACACTCTCAAAGATCTGAAAAACAAATAAAAATTTTGAGAGAATACTTTCCGCCATTAGGTCATATGGCCACATTCTCCTACTCATGCTCAGTGAAAACTGCCTTCAAATTATCTCACTGATTTAAGAAAAATAAATCTAAAATACCATCAAAAATACATACATTCAGGTAGCACAAGAGGTCTCTGAATTCAGACACTTTGCCCCAGCTGCCAGGCCATTTGTTCTTCTTAACTTGACTGTTGGTTTGGTTTTTTTTTTTTGTTTTTTTTTTTTTTTGAACAGCAATCATCTTGATTTATAAGTCTGAATTTTAGTGCATGCATAAAAATATTGACCATAGTCAGAGAAACAGGAACTTTACTTCTATGTGCTCCCCCTTTGTCTATTAGATGTTTTTAAAAGCCCACAATAGCATAAGCACAGGTAATGTGGTTACACCAGCTCTCTCAATGTTGAGAAATTCAGAAAAAACAAAACCAAACAGGTCCAAGATATGATATCTCTATCAGGAAGAGAGATCTGAAAACAATCAAAAATACGTTAGGAAGGGTGACATGTTCGGTAAATTGGAGGCAAGACAATTCCTGTAAATCATGTTATATTAAATTTGAAGCTATCCAGGGTATAGACAACAGACTGCTCTAGCTGGGCTCTTTAGATTGACATCAATTAAGATTATGTATTTGTTTTATCCTCTTGCTCCTAGAATATGTCATGTCTTTCAACTTTCAAGTTGTTTTTTCCAGTTGGGGAGAGAGAAATAATCAGTGATTAGATCAAGAAGAAACATTCTACCTTGGTCAGAATTGCACTTTTAAGAGAATAGTTCTTTAGGTAGCTCAAAAATTCTCTATTTTGCTGACTTCATCTCACAGTAAGCAAATAAAATTTAGCAAACCAGTGAAAATTTTAAGCTAAACTGTTACTTTAAGAAATTTTGTGGAGAAGAAAGGACATTTGTGCCCTAGAACAAAGTAACTTCCCAGTGTTTATTGTCAGGGAAATTTAAGTATCCATAAAAGAGCTAAGACTTCCTTGTGGCTGAGGTGAAACAAACAGGTTCTAAAGCAGTCAGAGTAATGTATCTCCTCTTTGGGTTAAAGTAAAATATTCTGCTGGCAGCATGGAGGGAACACAGATGCACCAGATGACCTTTTGTTTCGTTTGGGGGAGCGGAAGGTTAGTACAGCACAGAGAAACTGCCTAAATGTTGGTTTTGGTTTGGTTTAATCCCCTTCATTAAGTCAGTAATCATTTTTGTCAGGATCCGATCACTAATAGACTAAATAAAATGTTGGTATTTGATAAAATTCTTAGCACAGTCCAAGTGACACAACAGCAATAGTGTCTGTGCAGAGATCACTGCTCAGGCACTTTTATTAGGGAGAAATGGGAAGAAGATTAGCCAATGACCCTTGCACTGCCTTCCTAAATCATTCAAGAACAGGCATGATTTTACCTGAATGAGGTTGAGTTTTATAGCTTTTCATCTGCCAGTCCTAGACAGTCAAAAGTAGGCAGTAACATAAGCAGAGCACAGGAAATTCCCTAAACAATCTCGACCTACCAGCACACGGGCAAGGCAGGAACACCACTGGGCTTCCCCACGTGACTCAGGATGTTCAGGATAAGACCACAGGATGTTGACAGAATGACAAACTCTGCAGAGTCTTCAACCCTCTGTGGTTTACCCATGGCAGTGATCTTGCCCTGCTAACCCTGGATCTCACTGAGGGGACACCCCAGCATCACCATCCCATAACCCAGCAGCACCTCATTCATAACCTATGACAGACTGGATGAGAAAAGCCAGAGATTGCTGAAGGGAGCAGACCACACAAGACCACTTCAAAGCTTAAAAAGATTATTGAGAGAAAAGAAAAGCTTTTTAATTCAATCTAGGAGTTTTCTCTCTCTTGCTCTAGTCAAATTATTCAACTAATCCCATTTCTGGGTTTCCAGCCCAGTCATCCAACTCCACTCCATCTAGGAAAGATTTTTTTTTTTTTTTTTCCCAAATACTCCTCCCCTTTATTGCTGACTTGTGCCTATTTTCAATTGTTCTTTGGTTGCTTCCTGCATTACCATATTTCTTGACATATACAACTTAAAAATTTGTAAAGGAGTATAGTAATAGCCACACTCACATTTTCAAGGTTTTAAAAATAAATTAGAATAGTACCAACTGTGAGCAACAAATCCAGATTCCATTGCACCATCTTGGGAGATTCATAGTAAATGTCATTTCAAAGTCATTGCCTGTAGAGAACACAAGTTTTTTATTCAGTTCAGGTATCATACTATTTCATGGAGAAAAAAAAAATACCAAGATTTGGACTAGTGTTATTTAATCACTTTAATATTGAAATATGAATGGAAAGACAAAAGGAAAATTAGGAGACATCTCTTGCATGAACGTCATTGATTTTCCAATTGACAACAGGAAGCCTTTTTTCAATATTCCTAAAAGAGAATGATACTGAAGTCTTCATCTGAAACAACAGTAGACAGATGCAAAGAAGCCAGCACAGGATTTCATTATGTCCTAGCTGCTCATTTTGGATCTCCTCATACTAATCACTGAAAGTTAAGATAGTTCGACAAAAAAACACCAGCCAAATGTTTGCAGATTCAACTCTTCAGACTAAAGGATAAAAATCTGGAAAATATATTTGCTATTTTACAAAAAAACCAAAACCAAACCAACTAAGTTCACCTTGTGGCTAAGATTCTGTTCTATGGAACACAAAACAAGATAGAGCTTCGTGGTCAAGGTATAATCCTCTGAAGATACTGTTTAGTAATCATACCTCCTTAACTGCATTAGTGTTAGCTTGTGCATCTATGGATGCCTGTTGCTACTTAATTTTAAAAGGTTTGTAATCTTGTAATGAAACTGTATTTTTGACCAGCCACAAAGCAGAATCTGATTTGAGCATTATAATGTAATTAATCATGGATTTTAGTGTCTCATTTGAAATAATTTATTCACATTTGAAAAATATGCTGCATGTCTATGATTGCATTACATAAAAAGCAAATAAACTACATAATTGATAATTAACCACATGGATTATTTGTCATAAAATGGAATTACTTGGAGTTCAGAGGCTGGTCCCAAACTGGTTGCAGTTTGACTCCTTGTTTAGTCACTCGCAGCTTTGCAACAAGACACAAACTCTGCTGCCTGATTTTTATTCACTTTAACAGTGCTTGAAAGGTGATTGGAAAATTTGGGTCCCTGGTGCTCAGGACTCAAAATAGGCTTCACATTTGGTACACAAATGACAATATTACAGCGCAACCTGTACTTATATGAGCCTTCATAGACTGCTAAAGGAATGAAAAAAAGAAAAGGAAAAGAGAGGAATTGCATGGCCTTTGGAGATGCACAGTACAGAATGTAATCGTTCTGATTTCCACCCGCAGGTTTTGCACTTTCAGATATCATCCCAAACCTGAAGGATATCTAGAGCAGTAATGTTTTGGTGTACGGTTTCTGGAAGCACTCTCCATGTTATCCACCCAGTCATTGACCACAAGTGTAAAAAGCATATGGTGATTAGGAGATGTAATAAGCAATTTTCAAATTATGACTCAGAGTGCTCACAGGAAAACTGGAAGCTTGTGTGTGTTACCCGATTGCTTCAGTACCTGCAGTGTAGAGTAGAGTTTTCTGGTCGTTCACCTGATGCTACATCTGAGGAAAGGTGAACAAGCACACGTTGTGGGTGTTTAAACCACACAATAGAGCTGAATGAGAGTGGTGGAAAAGCAAGACACCGGGCTATGGATAAAGGAAAAACGCAGCTCAAAGTAAGGAGGAATCTGAGACCATGCTGAGACTGAGAAGTCACACTTCATTACCTCTGCTGGTAGAGCTTCTGAGTGGAAAAAAAAACCCAAAAACAAACAAAAAAACCAAAAAAGAGACAGCTCTTCTATTTCCTTTCCTGTCTTTGTTTACACTGAAACACAAGTGGAAAACAGAGTCCACAACAACAGGTTCATGTCCTTCTTATGCTGGGGGTCCCTGGGCTGGAGGCAGCACTGCAGGTGAGACCTCACCAGAGCAGAGGAGAGGGAAGAATCCCCTCTCCTGACCCACTGCCCCTGTGGATGCAGCCCAGGAAAGGCTGGTTCCCTGGGCTGCCAGCACACTCTGATGGCTCATGTCCAGCCTCTTGTCCAGCAGCACCCCCAGGTCCTTCTCCTCAGGACTGCTCCCAATGAGTGCCTCCCTCAGGCTGTACTCATGTCTACAATGCAGCCCCTGAAGTACAAAACCTTGCCACATAAACACAATACAAGGACAATGCAAAACACCTTTCAGCATATTTCCTCTCTCCTGCTCAGCTGAGGAAGGAGAGTGACGGGGTGGTTTGGTGGGCACCTGGTGTTCAGCCGTGGGCAGCCCACCACAGTCCTTTTTTCTTGCCCACTTCCTCCTCCTCCTTTAATGGGTACATCTCCATTCTTACTTCCCTGCCCTTCCAATTTGTCGATCAGCACAACTTTTCCTGACACATATTCTGACCTTTAAAATTCACAGGTAAAATAACATTTTTTAATTCAAAATAATTCACTGTAAAACCTTGCTCTATTTATGAGGAAGGAGCTAGGTTATCCACATCAATATTTTATAATGTGTTCTGCCAAATTAGTCAGAGACAAATTAGTCATGACACTCTACAGAAAAAGCCTATTTGGTTTCTATGAAACCATTTATCAGGCATGGTGTTATAATGAACAATACATCAAAATGTGGTGCCAGAGGAGCAACTGTAGCAAAAATTCTATCCTTTCATTTTTTGTGTAATTCCACACTGCATAAAGGTAATTTGACCCTTAAGAGAACAGTATATTCATGCAAACATATGCACTGAAACCATCTTGCCAGATGATCACCCAAAACTAGGACTAAGCAGGTTTTATCTACTACTTGTTTGCTTTCAAGTCTTCAAGTATCCTCAAATTTTTCACCATTGTGTCAGTCAGCACAAAGCCACAGCACTCATTGGATATATTAGATTTTAATAGGGAGCTCTCCCACGCTGCCTGTTCTTGGCCCACTGCATCTGCTTTCCCCTTGAATTCATCTTCTGCCCGTGACCTTATAATTTTGTATCTCCTCCAAGTATCCAGAACACCTCATTGTCTTAGTTTACACCTGTAGTATCTGCAGCTTGCTAAATGAAGAAAAATGATTAAAATGTACATACTGCAGCTGTCTTGAATGTCTGTACAACAAAGATAATTCTGTGACTGGCATAATTTTTAAACAACTCTCCTACTGGTTTGTGTGTCTTTGTGTGCTCATTTTCAAGCATTAGTAAAGATTTGATTGCATGCCATTTGAAACCTCTGGGAGAACTATTGTTTAGCATCTGACACTTCATCACTCATCTAAGGAAAGGCTTCCAAAGCCACTCAATGCAATTGTGCTGCTCAGCTGATATGGACAATTACATACCTCCTTGTAGACCAAATTCTCTTCCCGAAGCTGAATGAAATGCAAGGCAAACTAACAGAGATGTGCTTAAGGAAAACATCCACAAAATGTGCAAGTCTGAACAATTTATTCCTTTCAAAAAAGATATATTCAATGAAAGGCCTGAAAGGAAGGTCTTATTAAATTAAATACATTACTTTCCACTACTTTGTTTTTATTCTATGTGGAAAAATGGCCATTTTATCAGGATGAAAAAAATAATGTAAGACTATATCCACTAAATTTGAAAGTCAAACTCAACTCTAATGATTTTTGTATGCTCACGAGTTCAAATAATTTTTTCCATCTGTTTTGATCCTGCCTGATGCTGAATGATCTGAGTGAATAGAATGGAACAAGTACTTCTCAGAAGTACTTGCAGCTTTGTCTACTTAGTTATTTTCTATATGACCTTTGACTTTGGTAATAGAGATTCAAGTTCTGGTAGGAGATGAGAAGAACCGAGCAAATGATTAAAAGCACCAGCACAATCCCAATTTGCATCTGGAAAAGCCAAGTAATAAATACTGAGGTCTATAGGTCCTATGTGAAATTCAAGGCATCAGAGACTGAAGTAGCAGAAAGAGGTTTAGAAAATCTTCAAAATTTAATGTCTGTGTTTAATTACATATTATCCAATATGTATTACAAAAAATAGAGGGAATGCCATTGAAAGAAAACTAGAGAAGGAGTACTTTTATGGCTCAGATCACTGTTATTAGGATTCACAAAAATCTACAGAAAGTAAGAGTATTTAGAGTCTGCCTGAAGGCAGATTTTATGACAGCACTTAACATTGTCCTATTACAAATCATCACAGAAAAATTCACGCTAAAGTTATTTTCCAGTTTCTGCTGGAGGACAGAGGCACAAAGGAGCCCTCCCTCCCATAAATAACTGCTAAGAGCTAGGACTATTTGCTAGGAAACCAGCAATTTTTCACTTAAATCTCTATACTTCTTTTCAACATAGGGTCTTCACAAAATGACTGTTTTTATTAACACAGAGGCAGTCTTTGAGGGTGTGCACATTGGTAGCATTCCTAGAGAATAATCCATTGTGATCAACCAACTCTCCCAACTCAGATTGCAGAATACCCTGGCCCAGGTAGGCTGCATTAGCCCTCTCTAACGAGTCTTGTGCATTGTAACCAACTTCAGAAGCTGCTCTGATGGAGTCACTGGTAATGCACTACTTTGAATGAGCAAAGCTTGGCAAGTTCTTTCCTACATGAAATGTTACTGCGAGCAAGATGTGGGATTGAGCATAAGAACCACTATAAAATGCCTTGACCTTTGAAAATAATAACTTGTTTCAAATTATTTTTACAACAATATTCTTAAATCAGCTTTTTACAGCTGATATTTCGGGCAGCATTTCCTCTATTAAGACAGTGCTGGAGAGATTGGAATTGCTTTTCTTCATAATTATGACATAGTTATTTACAGATTCACAGATTATTAAATTCCACATCTCGTTCAGGAATCAAAACCCTAAATACATTCCAGAACTCCTTCAGAAATTCCCATTGAAAGGAAAGAAACCAAAGCACCACATTCGCTTCTGTTGACTTCCATCTAGAAAGTATGATCTTAGACACTTTTCAGACTTTGGAGACCAGAAGACAGACAATCAGGTAATTGTCTTCCATCAAACTAGTCTGAGACTTTCCATGACACTGAGATGATCCACAATTTCTGAAGCCGTTCTCTGCACTCATTCCTTCTAAGAAAAACTATGCTGACACAGTTCTAGAGCAGACTCCATAAAGTAGTATCCTAGAGGACTTAATCACCACAAGAATTTACAGCTGTCTCCTTAAAGTCCGTTGTAAGGCGGAAAAAAGAAAAAAAAGATGAAAATCTTTATTCAAGCTTTCTCTACAAATCTCATCTTTGAGATACCTGCTTTCATAAACAAGATACTACATCCCCCTTCCCTTTACAAACCTGTGCATTTGTGCCACTGCCACACGCCTCAGGAAGAGGGAGCTCAGCTACAGAATAAAAGACAGAAAGGAAAAATAACTTAAGCTCCAGAGATGTTAATATCCCTCTAAGAGGTAGGAGAATTCAACTTGACCTGAAAGCTCATGCTGCAGCCTAAAGAGGAGTCTCGTTACCAAAAATCCTTACCTAATATTTATGTTTTAACTAGATAATTTTCAGCAAGGATGTAAACAAGACAAATCCATTTGGCCTTCAGGCTGATTTTAAGAGAAGGTCAGGGGAGAGCTGGTTCTAATGCATTTGGATAAAATATTTTCACATCCAAAGCTGCCATCAATCACCATTGTTCCACACACCTTAAGCAAGCTACAAAGACTACACTATCTGAACAGCTGGTTGGTACTCCTTATATGTGAAAACATTTTAAAATTTAATGTATTGACAATAAATTTCCACATGTGAAATCAAAACTTGACTGCAGTTTCCACCAATGACTTCATGATTTGGCTAAGCAGTATTTTTAAATACTGTCAGAATCATTCTTACAAGATGAACCCTTGGCAAACCTGTAACATTTGTCAAATGTTAGTTTAATTATTTTTGGTTCATGTGAGTTATTATCATTTTAATATGCTAAAATGTGGCCATTTCAAAATAAGCAGGGTAAATAGTTTACAGTTAAAATAGATTCAGTTGATTTCATTTAAGAATGGAAATGAGGCTTTTAGTTCCCCACAAGTCATAAGCATACTTTTACTTACAAAGTAGTTAGAAGAATTAGAACATTAAATGTTCCTGAGCACAATTAATTTACAGTTCTAGCCAGGGGCATTTGTAAGACAATAAAATGAACAGAAACAAAAACCATTTTTATTGAATTCCAAATTATCAATTTCCTACCATTAAGATTTTACATTGACATAATACTTGCCTTCTGGCTCTTTTCTGAGTCAATTATATAATCTGTATTTGACAGAAATAAGATTTGACTTAGATATTGAAATTTCATCAACATAAACATGAAATGATATCTTTGTGTAAACAAGAGCAACTAAAGTTGTTAAGACAACTTAAGTTTTGCAATGACTTGTTTGTCTCTCGTGCTTCTTTCCCTTCCCAATACAATGATTACCTTCCCAAAGTTTGATTACCTAATATACTGCTGTAGTTAAGGCCTTTTATACTCTCTCATCTCCCTTTATTTCACAGCTAAAGGAGTATATTCCTTACAAATATTTCATGAAGTTTTTCCTAACCAGTTCCACCTTAGGTGCTTAGTTCATATTCAGTTGCAAGTCAGTGAGAAACTGTTCTTCCGCTTCTCTGTGGAAGAGAACAATACTTTTTTCAGTACTTGTTCTCGTGTCTTACCAAAAGAAATTAAAAAAAAAAAAAAATCCCCCTGCTTTTTCTTATTAATGATGTTTCTTAACAGTGACTTCATAGATGAAAAGCTGTCTAGTCGTGGAAGAATAGACAACCACAAAACTAGATCACAGAGTGCAAAAATATGCCAATATCCAATCAACAGAAAAGGACCTTGTTGAGAAAAATAGGAGCTATTATCTTTTCTTCGGTACTTCTTTTTCCTTTGACATCATGAAAATTCTCTAAACACATAATATACCAGTTTCAGACACAAAGGCACATTTAAGTCACCAGCACCAATACAATAAAATAAATCAGAAAAGACTCCTCTGACAGAGAATCTGCCTCAGTGGGAGGCCAGATAGGCCTCCAGCAGCTAAACAGTATTAATGGCTTGAAAATTCCAAAGCAGACTCTCAAGGAGAATACATTCTCCTAGCAATGATACTATTGTGATTAATAATCAAGAAACATTAGGAGCACCTTATAATGGGAATCATTCTTTATATGGCAACAATTACAATTAATTTGATTGAAAAAAAATTAGGAAAAATAACTCTCTTGTGGTACTATCTGCTTCTTAGATTTTAAGCAATTGTTTCTCATCAGAAAATTTTTGCCTATTTTATGCTTCAGTAATTCAGTCTGCTTCACAGCATTCTCCAACTCTTTGCACTAAGGTACAAAATCCTGCCCCTCAAAGATCCTCATTTGTTTCCTCAAAATAAGCCTGCAGACCCTGTCTTGATTTAAAATGTTTATCAGTTACGTGGCAAATAAGTATAATTAAAACCTAAGAGATTTCCTTTTCTATTTTCTCCTAATTAAAAGAACTTCCAAGACAGACTTTGTGAGTAGTAGTTCCACAAAAGATCACAGTACTACTCAAATACTTTTGCATATTTCTTTTGCCTTCCACTTGATTTTGGAAGCATTTACATTGCTGAAACCAAAGACCAAGTTGGGTGCAAAGAATGGAAGAAGTAGGTGCAATCACAACCTGACAACAGAAGAAGGAGAAAAAGCAAGAATTGGCCATTTATCTACAAAAATGACATCTCAGCACTTGACAAATAAAATTCTATCACTTAAAAATTGTCTTTAAGGGTCATAATGAACACATGAATGCTGAATATTGTCGTAAAGCATGCTGGGCTTACCCTATCTCAAAATCTGTATTTTTAGGTGTTTTGGTCCCTTTTTGTCTAAAGTGGATTTGGATCATAATTGTAGAGTCTAAATCAAAATTAGGACACTAAGGAGGAGTTTAAATAATGCTAAAATGCAGCATTAAGGTTGCTTTTTTATACAGATGAGCCATGCACAGTACTGATTATATCTCAGCCTTTTTCACAGCTAACTCATCTCAGAGCAGACACATTAAAGTGAGAAAAAAACCCCTGAACTCTAATAAAATCTTTTTAGCTTGCTTCCTCTTGTACACACATTAAACCTAAGTGAAGAATTAGCTCCTTTGCTTTGTGCTAAAGAGTACTAAATAGAGCCTAGAAAATAGTAGCAGTGTAATACAACTTTAAAATGTTAAGGCTAGGAATTTACTTTAAAAGTGTTGTCTTGTATTACCTAACTTATCAGTCATCATAGAATGCCTTAAACAGGCAGTGTCAAAACACATCAAATAATATCTTCCAAGTCATTTATATTTTACTCACCAGGAGGGAGTACTTTGAAGACTGAGGACTGTGAGAATACACACACATTACTATCTTTAACCTGCAATAAAGTAGGCCTGGGATGGTTTATCTCTTCTGCATATCCTCTTTCCAGGAGACAGGTTTAACGTTTGAAATACTGACCCATTCCAAGGGAACTACATCCAACAGAGACAAAAAGCACTATACAAAGGTATGGGGGGGAAAAAAAAAGGGCAAGGTGCACCTGCTGCACCTGCACAACCCTTTAAAAATTAGCAAGGAATGATCTCTTTTAAGGAACTTAATTGGGGGCCTCTTCCACACAAAGTCAGGTGAATTACTTTGCTAACAAAACCCAACCAATAATTGCTAGCATCTGATCTTGCATAGTCATCTGTCAGATATTCCTTTAAGACTGTTTAAGCAGACGTGCGGAAATTAAATCTAAACGTTCACAGGTTTTATTTCAGTAAGATTACTGTCAAAAACAAAACCATATTGTTCTATATTAATAGTGCAAAATGATATTTCAGGACAAAGCATTTCATCATGCCATGTTTGGATACAATATTAAAAAATGAACGCTTGAATACAATGTTCAAATAAAAATATTCAAAACCAGTAAATTGGAAATAATATTTAATGATTCAGTTCTTTCAGACTGATTTTTCTAATTTCATGTAAAATTCAAAATCTAATATTATGTTTAAATAAACACATGTCAAAAATTTCCATGGGTAAACTTCAAAATTTTAAAAACTGAGGCAAATATAAGTACTTTGAAACTGAGGAATCCTAAATCCTTTAGACAGCAAAGCATAAACAATAAAGCACAGTAAGAAAACAGCAGTGATAATGATCCCTTTAGAGTAGCTCCTTCTAGGTCTGTTCTCTACAATTATGTTCTCAGTTACATTTCAAATGCCCTCCTTCCTCATCCTCTCATCTGCCTTCTAGTCTGTAGCAATGTCAAAACCATCAGAACTTCATTTCCTTCAGATATTGTCAATATGGATAAAAATTATGTATCTCTAATTTTTATCAACACAGGGAAAATAACCCCAAGCACTGTACCAATTAGTTATCTTGTCAGCTTTAAAATAACAATAAGAGAAAAAAATATGAAAGGCTAATATTCTCATATCACAATGCCCTTCGCTAGCGAAGGAAGACCATCACTCAGGAAGCCTACATTTCCATTAGATCTAGCCACTGAAAACTGAAACTTTGATTTTAAACTTTAAATTTAATTGAATTTGCTGCTGCAACTGCATGAAGCATATCCCCATTATTTCTTATTTAATTTACTCAGATAATGATTTGAGTCCCTGAGTCCTACACCAGTCCCTGCAAATCTTGTCTTGGCCAACAAAAGATATCCTTATTTATTATATCACACTGCTCATCACTCTCTCCTAACATGAATTGTGCAATGTTACTGGTTTGAAAAGGCTCCCAGTTAACTCTCTGACTGCCCTTGCCAAGAGGAAGAAAACGTTTCCAGTGAAAACTACCTGAATTTAATTGAATCTTGGGCCATTTCCATTCTCTTTGACTGTACCATCCAGCTTCAACCAGGCTTCTATGTGTTTTCAATCTAAACTTTTCTTAACACTTAAATATGCAAAACAGAGATTACAAAGTCTGCATACTA
Organism: Mohoua ochrocephala; assembly: GCA_013398855.1. NCBI lineage: Eukaryota > Metazoa > Chordata > Aves > Passeriformes > Acanthizidae > Mohoua > Mohoua ochrocephala. The sequence goes on from VZTA01018409.1 coordinate 73,487, forward strand.
TGTTTTATAAAGTAAAAAATCTCCTTGCTAAAATTAATGTTTATTCTGTATGAAGTAAAAGGACATTCCTAAAATTTTAATTGAAGGCATAAAATGATATCCAAATTTTTATATGTTGGCCATGCTGCCTGTATTAGGCTACAAAAACTCAGAACTTCAGAGAACGCAATGGATAAATGGGGCAGAGTTAATCAAGCTCCTTCTCTGTCTGTTCGGATGAAACAGTTGTGGAATATTAATTGCAGGAGTGATGCACAGTTCGACAGAAAGATGCTGAGGTACTGAGGGGTGCATCCATGTGATTTTGTAGATGTGGCACTACTGGTGATGCTGGAGTTCCCCTTTCATCTGCCCTTTCATTTGCTCAGTATTATTCACAGCAGAAGTCATTATTATAAGTGCCCATAGCAAGAAGTCCTCAGCCTTACTAAAAGCCGAGGATATTCAAGAGCCAGATTTTCATCCAATACTGTTGAGGCTTCTGTACTTTGAAATTTGTAGTAAGAAGGAGGTAAGGAGCTCTGCTTTTGTCACATTTTTTCCTATGCAATAATTTAAGATTCTAAATAAGGTGAACTTCTTTTCATATTAGTGTAAGTAAATTATTACATGAATTGCAACCATTGAACTGTTTGATTCTTACAGATATAACTTTAAAACAAAGTATCACTCTGTGGACTGGAAGGAAGAATTATATTTGAACATATTCTGTTTATTAACCGATTTCCCCAAAGTCTGCAGATGGATAGTGACAGAATTAAACACCTCCAGCATGCCTGGTCCTAAAGAGATAGTGGACAGCCTCGTGTCCTTTGATGTGTATCAGCAGAACAACTTTATGAAGCACCTAACTGCAGTATTTACATGGACATTTTCATCAACTCTGTAACTCCAAAAAGCACATAAAATGAAATGGTTTTTAGCTGACTTATCACCTGATTGTTAAATGCAGATCTGCACAAAAAAGTAGAATTCGATCCATAACAAGGATATTCTCAATTTAATCTATTGCCAGTTTTCGGAACTGGAATATTGTTCAGCAATGTAAATGCATGCACTTATTTTCATTGCCTAAATTAAGCCTGAAAATCTCCACTTCAGGCTTCAATACCTATAAATAGATTTGCTGTAAGGATGATAAACAGTAGTGAAACTTCATCATAAAGGCATTACATGGAATGATTATTCCTTAGGTTATGCATCACTGACCTTCCCAGAGCCATTGATAGAAGTCTGCCCAGCCTGCATGTGCAATTGCTGTCTGCCTGGTTTTAAAATGAGGGCACACTTGTAAGCAGACACAACACCTTAAAAAGCCCAACAAACTAACGTATGAATGGTATGAGTGTTAATGCATTTAACCCAGCAATATTGCACACTGCCCACATGGACCTCAGAAAAACCAAACATGTCCTACACAAATGTAAGCATGAAGAATGTTCACAGTTCAAGGAAAGAACAATTGTATTCCGTTAGAAAACATGGTTTCACCCCTTAAGTGAAAGAAAAAGGAACAAACAGTTTAGCAAGACAACTCCATTCATCTTCACTGACCCTTTAAGGCCCTAGGGCTGGGAAACTGAAGCAAATTATATCCTCCCTCCTGACAGTGAACTGCTGCAGATCAACAACATCACACAGCATCTTTCTAGTGCTGGCATGGCTACAGACCTTTGCATCCTCAGAGTTCCAATTAAAAACAGCATTTATTAAATATTTAGCCAGAGAGCTCCCCATAGCACATACTAATACAGAGATGAGGAAGAAAACCATGGAAAAATTAATGTTGTCAAGGAGAGATCATGAAGCAAACCCATGCAGGAAAGGGCATCAAAGCTGTTCCTGTCTGGCTGTCACTGGGGTAACCTGTAACCACTGAGATCTCCTTTTTTTCTAAAGCAAAATATCATCCCTCCCCCACAAGCACCAGAGTCCCTAATATGTCCTGTCATCAGCATTCCTGGAAAGAGGAGGAGGGGACAAGAGATGTAGGGCCCCTTCCTGGAACTACTGCTAATGGGATGGAAGGTGGAGAATCCCAACATCTGAGTGGGATTCTGGAGTGATGCTCAGCAACCTGCTTAGGTATCCCAGTTTTGATGGGGGTTTTAGCTGTGAGATCATGGGCTTGATGTGCTGTGCTTTGGCCCAATATAAATAGACTTACAGTTTATGAAACAAGATGGTGAAGTATCTAATCACACAGACACATTTAAATATACCATAAATAAATAAATAAATAAATAAAAACCAAACCAAACAAAAACAACACCTCTAAGAATCCCAAATCCCCAAACCTCTCAGCATTAAAAGATCGTGAGTTCAGAAAATTCCAGAAAATGAACATAAACAGATTTAATAGCTCTGCATTGTACTTTTAAACACAAATAAAATCTTTCATGCTTGCTTAAAGACTGAGAGCTGATCTAGTCACAAAGAATAATTCTGGAAGACATATTTTTTTAATGTGTATAAATAATATCATGAAAAAAAATCATGAAAATTCATACTATGGTTTTTTAATCAACTTAAACAAGCCATTCTTGACTTACTCCCAAGCTGACAATCTGTGATCCATTTTTTTTGCCTGGAGGATTTTTTTGCAGTGAAGTCACAGACTCTTGAAAATAAAGTATTATAATGAAAATTCTGTGAGAACCTGAAATATAGCAGCAGGAATAGTGCTCTTGGGTATTAAGAAAAAGTTCATATAGCTACTGTAAAAGCCGAGTAATAGCCAAACAGCATAGGATGACATCAAACCTAAAAAACAGCCTCATTTTAACAGAAGAGAATAAATTCATCATCCTGGCAGTCAGTAATTTTGTAAAAGCTCCTGTTCTCATTATGCCTGTTAGTGTTTTAACTACAGATGAAAAATAGAAACAATTTTAGGATATTCCTGGCAGACTGAAGTAGGTCTAAGGGTAGCTAACCAGATGGAAGAGGCTTACTTTTAAAGCATTATATTTTACCTTCCGTTCCCCCTGGCACTGAAAAGAGAGGAGAGCACTTCTGAAAATTTCAGGCTCTGCTTGTAGAAGCAGTAATATATGTTTAGCTAAAATGATTTTAAATAGGCTGCAGTTACTGCTGAATTTACTACAATAAAAACAATCGGAACATGTTTCACGTAGCAGAAGAAATGGCTGGGAAAACAGGAATCTGTGAAGAATATGAGTTCAGGTTTGTAGAGGGAAAGCAGCCATCCCTTGAGAACGTGCCTGGGTTCTGTGCTGGAACAGGAGGCCATGGGTGAGGAAAGGGTTATATGGAACATGCCTAATGGTTATTTAAATCTGCTGTCAGGAAAAACCCTACTTGTGGAGTAGTGATGAAATCGTTGTTCTCTTGGCCTGTGGTTTGAATCCTACCTCAGGTACTCGAAAATAAATCTTGTCTTCTGAGCATCCAGTGTGGAGAGGTTATTCTCAGTCTTAGCACATGCTGAGCCATTAATTAATGATGTGCAGTACAGAGTGTGAAACATTCATTCAGCAAAAATCTCTGTCCATTTCAACAGATCACAGTCAGCAGGACTCAGCTGACCCTTCCTACCCCATCCCTCTGATAAAATACTTCTGACAATATTGATCAGGATCCAGTTCTGATCACACTGACACCAGTATAAATTCAGTGGCTGTGAGATAAGCATAATGCTCCCCATCCAAAGCAAGTTCATCGCACAAACTGCAGATTTGTCAATCACTTTATCTTGGAATGGTCACTAAAAACTTCTTCTAGGCATTTAGTAATAAAATTATACGTAAGAAAATGCCAATCTTTTACCATGCTAAAAAAAATTAAACATATTTGGATTTCTTTTCTTTTTTTTGTGGATACCAACATGAGATTTATGGCAAGAAAAAGTGTTTTTAGCTTGATTCTTAGAGACATAATAGTTTCTGAATTTTCCACCAAATGTATGCAAAGTGCAGTGTCTAAAATCAATTGCAATAAAACCTAAGACAGGACATCTAGGAAATCTAGCAAAGTTATGATTATTCAATAAATCATAAGTTTATTGCCCAGCATGTTAAAAGATGCAGTTATTTGCATTCTGCAATTGAAACTTGCAGAAATTACATATTTGAGCCCATAGCTTGTTCTCCTTTTTGTACTTGCACTGGCTTGGTTTACAGAAGCTGAGTGTAATCCATGGGGGAAGATTTTCTTTCAGATATCCTGCTCACCACCTAGAGCTGGGCTCTCTTCGCTTTCTGATATGACCACTTGCCTGGAAGGCATCTTGGTCTTTTTCACATGTATCAAACTGAATAGAAGTTCCTTTGATATCCAGCTCTTTAAGGGATAAAGATCAAACTTACACCTTTAGAGTAAAAAAAATAAATAAAGCTAGATGAGGGTTTTAGGAGGAAGAAAAACTGAACAAGAAGCAGAAATTGAGAATGAAGATTCTGGAAAAGAAAACACAGAAACATCCAAACATGCACAAACCTAAAGGTGTGTTTGACAGAGCCAGAGAAAATGTGCAGGTAAGCAGCAGGAAATCAGTCAGAAACTTCCCTTGTCTTATACAAATTTATTTTAGGTTAATAGTTATGGTAGTTTTCCTACCGTACAGACAGAACCGGTGGCTTTGCACAGCTCACAGTTCACTGCCCTTACACAGTTTTAGAGTCTTATGACTTTTACCTTATTTTTAGATCGTTGCTTTAGTTGTATGACGCAGTGACTACCAGAGTGCTTTTTTATTTCTGCTACTTATAGCTGTGGAAATGTATCTGCATTTTACTGTATAAGGGTCCGGCAGGAATAAACAGGGAAGTTAAGCAGACGTTCTGATTTTATTTTCACGGCACAATCTTAGCAGTAATGCTCCTGGGACTTGTTCATCTATTGCATGGACTATATCACCCATTTATACTTATTTTGAGCAATGGCCTCTTAAATATCTGTGCATTTGTATGTTCATGTAGTTCAGTCTGCAGGGCACAGAAGAATGAGGGGGAAATATCAGTGCAGGGGTCAGTAGCTGAGACTGAAGAGGTGTAAAAGGATTCTAAAAGTACAGTTACAACTTGTAGTCCTTCCCACACATCTTCTCATAAACAAACTAACTAACTAACTAACTAAAAAAAAACCCACCAAAACCCAGAAAAATAAATTCAACAACTTTATTGACTACTTGTTTCACTTTCATGAGTGTTGATTGTACTGAATGTTTTCATAGGAGTCAGTAACAGTATTTCATCCTTGCCATGTAAACTGCAGTTGTCTAATCCAGTTAATTAGAATGAAATCCAGGTGATGTTTCACTCAGCAGTAAATTATGCTCCTGAATCCAGTATTTCATCCCTAGTTATAATTTTAAAATTCCAATCCCAATTATTAGCATTTCCACACACAATACTTATCAGCTAATAATACTCACTCATCTTGGGCATTGTTCATTTAGGTTTTACAACATTCAGGTAACAGTTGTCAGGTCATATTAATCTCGAGGCAACTCAGTTCTCTGGGCAAGACAAAGTTTTACTTCTCCAAAGATAAAAGGAGACAGACTAAGAAATTAATCTAGTAGCTGTGAAAGGAAGCCAGGGGAACAGTAATGGAGCCAGGGGGGAGATCCTTGAAGATGTGACTGGTAATTGCTGCTGACACCAGATAGTCCTAGTAATTACAGATAGTCCTACTAATTGCAGCTGCTGCAGCCCCATACAGACTCATCTGTCCATCAGGGATGATATGGCCACAGTCAGCTCACTGCCCAATGCTCTGAGGTGTGCAAAGTACTCAGAGTTTGGGCCATTTGTTTGTCCCATGGCAGTGCAACTTCTACAATGCAAAATCCAGTCTCGCATAACTGGAAGTCAAGACCCCTAAACCAGGCAGCTCTACTGGCTTGTCCAAGGCAGGTAGATGGAATTTTGCTTGTGTTCTTAGGGAATTTTGATCCCCTTGGTTTGCAATTCCAGAAAAAACATTTTATTGTTGATATGCCAGCTCAACAAAGGGTTTAAACATACACTTCATGAAAAGGCATTTCAGCAGATGCACAAACACCAGCGTGCTGACAGACTTTCTTGAAACTATACAAATACTGCCTTTTGTCCAGAATACTGCTTGCATAAGAATTACTGTTTCATGTGTGTCATCAGTCACTCATTCTTAGTTTTGCAGCCAGGGGTGCCGTTTCAGAGAAGTCATGCATCCTGAGAAGCAATTAGATGCACAAACTAAAAGGGAAGAGTCTGACCATAGTTATTTTTGCCTCATAACCTTGTATCTATAGGTCAAGAGGAATTTCAAGAGTGAAGGTGATCTTTGCAGCTGCTGAAGGCCATGCAGTGGATGCTGTTATAGAGCAGCAGCAGCAGAGCCATAGCAAATTGAACTCTGCCCATGAAGCTGCATTGATTCTTGCATGAGCTCCTTAGGAGCATTAGCCCTGAGGATTTGTCACGACTTTGTTCCAAGTTTACTGAAGACAGTGATCAGAGATCAGCACATCGCCATCCATGGGATTGCAATCTCCAGGTACTCAGCCATATAAGTCATGTACTCAAGCTCACTGTGTGCATATTGATTAGAGCTTGGCCTCAACAGTTTGTCATCTAACTTCCCATCCCCATTTTTTATGCAATCTATCATTAAGTGACTTCATAATCTCATTATAAACTCTATTTCTTCCTAGTGAACTCTTAAAAATTGATGACAAGTCAGAAATTGGCTAGTCCTCCTGGGAAACAGGTAAAATTTCAATCTGAAATAGAGCGAGTGTAATTTTTTTTTTTTTTTTTTTGGTGTAATGAGACTAACCTATTACTGTATGCAGAGTATTAGGTAATTTTTAAATTTTGACTGGAAAATACCCTTCTGTCTTCCACTATTCTTGTGCATTTTAAAAGAAATATTTACATATTTCATAGGCATACTCAACCTCTTTCCCATTAATGTTAACAAGAATTGAAAACGTCTGCCTAAAGCTATACAAATCTAGAATGAACTGATAATATCAAGTACAATACTGTGAAGAAGATGCTGCCCAGCTCTATCAGCTGAGCAAGACACAGTACACGAGATGCCTGTGTGTATATTGCAAATACAACCACATTTTTCAGGCCCTTGTGTGGAGGCACTCTGCAATCAAACCTTATGTAGGGCAGGATCCAACGTCACGCTGTGAAATCTGTGCAATAAATGTACTATAAGGACAGGCACGTCCCAAATTGACCTTCTTCATTCAGTGGCACATAAAACTTAGAAATACTGACACGTAAGAGGACCTTTCTTGTTATGTGTTTATTGATTGTGTTTTTTACTACCTAATGGACGCCTTTATGGTGGAGCTGTGCTATAGAAGATCAATTTTAAGGGCTGACCTTGGCTCTGGCAATTTTTTTGGCTATGAAGCAAGACTAAGTGTTACTTTGATACTTCTGTGGGATGAGTTGATATATGTTTGAAATTATTTTCATATTCATAACTCTTGAAGAAAAAGCTAGTGGAAAAAGTGCAAATTATAAGGAAATGGATGGAATAGGTTTTTCTAAAAAGCCTTGAACTTCAATTTAAAAAATAATATTTCTATTTATTTTTAATTTCTCCCTTAATTATTCCCATCTTTATAATGTTAAAGATTCTTTTTAAGTTATCATCATCATTATTTACAGTGTCAAAGTCTATATCCTACAGTGTTTTTCTTGGAAAAAAGAACTTAAATATATCATAACAGAAAGCCGTGTTCTAATGAGATCAAACTTTTGGAGTTTTTTTGCAGTAAGAGTTCATGTAAAATTACAATACAATTTTAAACTTCAAAACATTCAAAGGTGAAAAACCTAATCTAGAGGTTACACTAGAAAGAGAGATATATTGTAATGCTGAAATGTTTCATTATAATATGAACAATTTTGTCTTACCCATACATGTTTCTCAGCTTAACATAAAAGATAATTTCAAATCAAAAAATATGGGCCTTGCCTTTTCAAACATCTAAAAATAAATTATTTTTGTGTCTTTAAATATTTTGCATTTAAATACACTGAAAATCATATATTTTCAAGCTTTTCGGGAGTTAACTTTCTTCCTGAAGACAAAATTCTCAACCATTATTTCTGGTCGTTTAATTTCTGAGATCATATTTTAATGTTATTTATCACTGGCAGGTTTCATTAAAAAACATCCCAAGAGTTTAGTGCAGTAATGTTGCTTTTAAAGCCTATTTGTTTGGTATCCAGAAGAAAAATACCTCTCTTGGTAAGACAAATGGCCTGCAAATACCTGTAAATTAGACCAAGATATACAACAAGGTGACATTTATCAGTAATCTTTTATCCTGCAAGTGACTGAGCACTCTGGCCTTAGAGCAGCCATACAAGTAATGGGCTGTTCACTGTACAGTGATTAATTCATGCATAAATTCTTTAGGTTACTAGAGAGCAGTTCTAGCAGATAGATTTTATAAGAAGCACGTTAGGAAATGCACAGTGGAGTTAAAACTTTGTCCTAAAGTGTAAGCAAATACAGGAATGAGATAAAATTCATACGTTCATGCATTAATTCATACAGGAAATAGGCAAAATGTCAGTATGGTTCAATGAAGTAGCACAGAAACACTCGAGCTGTACATGAACACATGCACTGTCTTACCTGAACTCCTTCTCCAGTGCTCTTTCAGGACATTCTGGGATGTATTTCACAGGGTGTATTTGCACATATGTCTTAGATTTAAACACAGAAACTCAGACTTGGGGAAGCTTAAAGTAGATAATCAGCAAGGGAGAGGGTAATCGAAACAAAAAAGCCAAGAACCATTATTGATTATGTGGGTTTCATCAGCAAGGGCTGTATTTCTTTTAAAGGGCCTTTTCCCAGCTCAGCACATTGACCTTGACAAATCAATGTGAGCAAAGTCCATGGCTTGGAGTAGATTGTAGCGAGAACCCCATCCACCTCCTCAGTTATTCATCTATGACTCTTGGCTGCTTTATAAAGCATAAATTCAAAGGCTACAGTCAACTACTTTTGCTATCAGGGGTAAATATAGAATAAATACATTGGGGTCATAGGGTTTTATTCATTGTAAAAAAATTAAGAGAAAGAGAAATTTAACCCAAAGTATCTTGACTGAATGAGTGCCAAAGTGCCTTTTCAGGTCTGTATGCGTTTGCACCAAGTGCTGTATGTAGGTAAGGGGGTCTCAGACATACAAGAAATTCTGTACACTCTCTTTTTGCTCTGCCAAGTCTTCTGATTTATCTTCTGTTTATCATTTTCTGCCACCCATGAAACAGAATGAGCATTGGCTTGGATATGGGGACCCAATTTCCTTCATAATATCTGTGCCCATATTGACCAACACCGCTGCTCCGTGGGGAAGACGTAATGTTTTATCCTGGAAAACAGAAAATCTTGCAAGTGAGAGACTTCATTACTCCCAGACAAGCCTATAGAGCTGTCCGGATTTTTTACAGATAGATAGATAGATAGATAGATAGATAGATAGATAAATAGATAGATAGATAGATGTGTGTATATGTGTGTGTGGGTGTATATATATATGTATATATGTCTGTATCTGTAGAACAGCATATGAAGTGCTGATGTGATACAGTTTTAGACATAAGAGGAAGAGAAAACCTTTAAACTACAGGCTTTAAGTTTCAGCAATTTCTTTTCTCTATTTTTTTTTTCTCAATGAATTCACTATCTCACAAAAAACCTGAAACCTATTAAGACCCCCCAAAACATGAGTTACTCACAAACAAGTCACTTTTGAACTACAGCAAACCAATGTTTCTTCTCACAACAACCCTACACAGAAAATCACTAGGAACTCAAACTTTTCCAGGGGTTCATTGCTAAAATACAGAGAGGCTCTCTGCACGCCAGTCACTTAGAATCGACTCAAAAACTCTAAAATAACTGGACGTTCCTATTCTTTACAAAACAGCCTTAACTAAGGGCGACAGCACTGTGCAGGAACGGGCTGTGATGGGCTCACGCTGTGTTTTTCCGTGTTCCTGCTCTGCCCTCTCCTGGGACAGCCAGCTCACTGCTGAGCCAGCCCACAGCAGGTCATGGCACGGACAGACAGCACGGGGGAAACGGACTGCAGGGCTGCGAACCCACCGTGAATCACCGCGTTTGCCTGAATACCAAATAGAAGAGCTAACAAGCTAAAAACCAAAACAATTTGAGTACAGGTCTTCTATTTACTGTCACATTGTAATTAAAATATTTAAATGAAAACACTTCTTTTTTTTCTCACCTGTTATATTACCTGACTATTTTCTTTCAAACTGAACTTCAAAATAAATGCAAACTAGTTGATATGGATTTATGTGGATTTGTAAGCAGATTTTTTTTTAAATCCAAAACTGTGTATTGATTATATGGGCTTGTTTTAAATGGCATACATCTTTCTTTTGACTTATTTTTCAATGGAAAGAGGCATTTCTAGGTAATTTCTGATCAATCACTAATTTCTGGCTCTCATAACATATAATAGCTCAAGAACACCAAAGATTAGCTTTTTAAAGTGAGAATGTTTAAAAATAAAGCCTGAAATATATTTTAGGAACCTAAAATAATCTTCTGTTTCCAAAGCTGATTAATGTTTCCATGTTGTTTTGGGGCAAAATAATCCTAAACCACTTCAAATTCCCATCAAACCAGAACTGGAACATTTCCGGAATGGGGCAGTCACAGCTTCTCTGAGCAGCCTGTGCCAGGGCCTCACCATTCTCACAGTAAAGAATTTCTTCCTAATATCTGATCTAAACTCCTCTCAGTCAGTTTGAAGCCATTCCCCCTCATCCTGTCACTACACACTCATGTACAAAGTCTCTCTTCATCTTTCTCGTAGGCTCCCTTTAGGTATTGAAAGGCCTTCTCTTCTCCAGGCTGAACAGTCACTCAGTCTTTCCTTCCAGCAGAGGTGCTCCAACCCTTTCATCCTCTTTGTGGCCTGAAGGTGCCCTAATTTGTCAGTTTACCAGCATCTGTGTAGACTTTTAACCAATTGAGAAATAAGGTTAGGAGGTCACATAAGTACAGTTTATTTTTCTAAATGGTGATAACTTTTTTCTGATAACTACTTTCGGATGGGCCAGCCAGTCTTTCGATCTGTTCTTCGTACGAGTTAAAAAGCATTCTCTTAATAATGCTTGACTGAGTAACTGTCACTTTACAGCAGCCAATATCCATCAGACAAAACGTGTACATCTACTTCAATTACAGGCACACAGGAATAAAGGTTTCAAAAATAAAGCATTTGGGAGAAAACATGCCATTTTCATTTACACCATCTCTGTTATAGACTATACACTCCCCAGGTGAGGCAGATCTCCTGTCTTTGTGAATTTTGATCTACACTGTTTATAAAGTAGAGGCCAAAAACTTAGACAAAACCTCATCAGCAATTCACCAAGGCACAGTATAAGTTCTCTCCATGAATTGTTCCTCTGCCATTTAGTTAATGCAGTGACCTGTTGTTCTGAGGATAAGTTATTAAGTAATGAAAGAGGACGATTGGATTAAGCTAATTACTTGCTTTGAAATGACATTTGTACACAGATTCTTTGGCCTTGCCAGAATGAATTATATAACCTAAATGGTGGGGTTTTTCGCATTCCCTTTCACAACTTTCAAAGCCACATTTTACCTGATAGATGGGATCACTAAAACGGTGATTAAAAAAATAGGTCACATAATACATTACTGCTGTGAAACAGACTCTGTATCTGGAATCACATGCTAATCAATCTAGTCTAAGGTGCCTATTTTAATAAGTATAATTATAATAATAGGTCTGATCAGATGATTTAACAGAACTAATATTCTATGTAGAGGGATACAGAACATAGGACTGCAAAGCTTTATATAAGAAATAATCATGCTGCCAAAAAGGCTACAGTATGGAAAGTGTTTTTTTACTTCTGCTTGATTTTACTGGTAAAACCACAGCTCAGAAAGCAAACGAAGGCTTTACTACAATCTACCTGCTGGGGACTCTTTGTGAACAGGCTAGAAATTCTCACTGATCATGCTCATCTCCTCTTTTTACTTTGTTTGCATGAAGAGAACAGTTATTGGTTTTCTGGGTAGGAGAATATAAGGCTGGTAGGTGTTTCAAATTTAATCCCACAGCAGACACGACCAAATGAGAAAATATTTCTGTGGTACCTCTCTACCTGTATTGTATCTCCCATTATCTTAATCCACCCTGACACTATCTTAATCCACTGCTTCTGACAGGAATTCTGACAAGAATAAAGAAGATACGATCCATAACGAGTCTTCAGATCTATCACTGCACCCTCTGGCACAAAAGACAGAGTGGCATCAGGGTGAAGAGAGGCAGAACACGTTGAAGGGGTGCAAAGAAGGGGAGGAGAAGAGATCTCACAGTGCAGAGGAAGAGAAAGGAATAAAACAAATGGAAGGAGCTGAACAAAAAGACCAAGAAGTGTCAGGAGCAGCAGATTCTTGCCATGTGTCATGAATGGGGTGACTCTCTTCACTTGTAGGAGAGAAGCAACAATATCCTTATCCTAGGGTGACATTTGAGCTGTGTACACCCATCAGGCAGCTAAGGGATACTGTTTCTTATATCAAAAGCTTGGCCTCTTTCCTCTTAAAAAAAAAGTAATTTCGGCTTTGTCTATTTTATTTTCATCTATTTTAGTTTCTAATTATTTCCTGAAAGAGAACTCAGTTCTTACAGAATGACTTGTTCTTTCCTTTGGTGTTGACTGCATATTGCATGCCACCTCAAACATTTATCTTGTTCTATACCAAGATTCACACTGCATTTTGGCTCTGATATGTATGCTCTGGAAAGAGCCCTACAAGAAATCTAGTGTTCTGCTTCTCCTGTGAGATGTTTGGCTATATCCTAGCTAACGTAATAGCCATTTATCAGCTTTGGCAGAGGGGTTTCTGCTATACCTAGGCAAGAATCAATCTTCAATGAAATTATGATCTAGTAGTGTTAAACATTAAACTCTGTGAAAATGGCCATAAAATAGGATCCTGCAGAGCTCAGTTAGAAATGTGGGAATAGTAAAGCAATGAAGCTTGACACAGCTGAAACAGAATTTTTTCTGAATGTCAGCTTGCTGGAGTGAATTTCACCCAACAGGAAAAGGGCTTTCTTCTGTAAATATTATCTTTGCAATCTAAGTGAAATCTTGACCTGTGAAGAAGAAGTGAGCATGCTTTTTTCTTGCTGTTCCTAAGTATTTTTTTTAGCACAGTACCACCTAGAGGCTCTCTTGCCCTCTGTGTTTGTTTCTGTGAGAAGTGGGAAGCAAAACTTTTGGAGCTTTTTACCACTGAAATGGATAAGACAGATATAGCATGAGAAAAAAGGGTGGGAAGGATGGAGGTCCTGCAGAAGAAATAAAGAGAATAGAAGCCACATTTCCTCTATCATTACATTTCTCCAGTACAAAATAAATAGCGACACAAATTGATGCAAAGAAGATCTAAACCAGATTTGATCTGCAGTCTTTTTTGCATGTCTCACAGTTTGTGCAGCTATTTCCTACCCCAACCCCATCATGGAGTAGGTGCAGATTTGTCCCTCTGACAGAGTTATATCCTCCCTCAATCTCATCCTCACAAGCATTTTCAACCCAGAAATAAAAAGTGTGATCACTTCTATAACAAAATTTTACTTTAAATATACCAGATAGAATTTTCCTTTCTGAATCACTTAGTGAAACTATTGGCATCTGCCATACAGAATACTCAGACTAAAGATAATCTGTCTTATTCACTGAGAGCCTGATTCTTTTCACAGGCACCAAAAATCAGCAGACTAAAAAAATAATCTTTTGCAGCATAATATTCTGTGTCTCCTATGTAGCATACAGAATGCTGTCTGATCATTTAGGGTATCTGCAGCCTGTGGAATCTCCTGGAAATTACAGAAAAAGGTAAATAGGCCCAGAGTGATGCTGTTTAGCAGTCACTACAGATAATCCAGGAGGAAGGGCCTCAGAGCACTGATGCCTCCATTAAAGGGAAGAAGGACCAGTGTTTCTTGCCTCCTCCCTTGCAAGGTTTCCACCCACGCCCTTTATCTTCCCTCAGTAACGAGAAAGAACATTATTCATGTTAATAGGAGTTCCGAATGCATCCTTTCAGAGAGAAGATCTCAATGGAATTAAGCATAATCCTTTTACCTCTTTAAAAGAGTACAGACCAAGTAAAGCACTCAGTAATCTTTCCTGTGATTATGTATTTTATGATGGTATATGATGAATACATTAAAGATAATTTCTAATGTGATATGAAATTCCTGCCATGAATTTCAAATGAGGAGGTATGTGTCTTTCAAATTCAATCCAGAAACCAGATTTGTATTTATTGGGAATTGGTAATTAGTTAACAGGTTGTCAGGTACATAAAATAGAAGAATTACTTAACTTGTTATATTTTCCCTTTTTTTTTGTTAAAATACCATGTTTCATTTCAGCAATCTGTATGTCAGGCTCTTTTCAACACTTTCCAGAGAGAAAATCATGTGCATACAGCAATTTCCACGAACAGGAGACTGCATAAGTAGGTCTTCAATTTAGACAAATAGAGTTCTTATGATTGCAGATTGCTTCAAGGTTGGGATTTGCAAAACCAGTTATTAACTCTCCTCCTCCTCCCAGTCTCATCTGGGGCTTGACACTCTGCATTTTTCCTATCTGAACAGCTTTTATACTACAGCAGAGACACGATCTGTAGGCATGTCACGTGGATTTGTGAATCCTTACCCTCCAAACTGCCAAGTGGTCTCAAGGGAGGTTGATTATCCCACTTAACTATTGTCACTTATAGGACAGTTTCTGTGATTCAATGTCACCTGTTTGAAAGTGATGCTGGTGTAAGCATTCACAGCTCACCCACTGAAAGTCCCATAAATGGATGGTATAATCTATTCACATAAAAAAAAAAAAGGCAGAAAGAAGCAAGCAACTCTTTGATGTTATTTCATCAAACTTAGCTCATAGAAAACAAAATAGTTTCTTTGGGTCTTCATCAGGTTTATCCAGGTTTATAAAAAGTGGGTTTCTGCATATGTGAGCATCTGTGAGTGCCCACATTCTCATGCCTAATTTACTCCTTTATAGTCATACAATAGGAATGTAGAACATCAATTTTAAAAGTTGTCTCAATGATAAATTTTCATGCATGATAATTTTCCCTGTCAAATAAGTGTTATTTATTTATTTTTAACTGTCCTTTATGTTAGAATAAAATGTTGATGGATATTGATGTGCACAGATGTCATGAGAAGTTGAAGAGACGATTTAATATTTTCTATTTGCAATGGAGGAAAAGGCTTTAAGAAACCCAGCAGCATTCAAGATGTCTTGTCATTGCTAGACTGAAAATCAGTACGGTCTGATGTGTTAGTTTGCTTGCTTTTCTTTGTTTTCAAGTTTTGCTTTTTTTATATGACCAGGGCTCAATTAAAAAATAAAAAATTGAGTTAAAACCTCATTAAAATTGACAACACGATTTTTCCAAAGTTAATTTTAAATCGGTAGAAATTGAACTTGTGCTGCTCTGCAGTGCAGTCACATGTTCTCCCCTTCTACACTCGGGTTGTTGTCATCACCCAGTTTATCTGTAGGGGGCAATACGTAACAAGAAATGCCCGATCTCTCATTTTCGACAAGAACTTTCAGAAAAGCTGCAAGGAAAAGACTGTTTTTAACTAAATCAACTAGAAGTCCAGTATGTGAATTATAGCCCTTTGTTGTGTATTTTTATGTGTGTTACCTGAGAATTATCTGCTATTAATCTAAAAATCTGAGTAAATGATTGTCCTGATTTTTCAAGATATTCAGATCTCCCTGTGTGAACATCCTCGTTTTGTACTTTTGGGGACTGCACTGTTTTCTGCCTTGCCTAACACAGAGATGCAGGGCAGGCACACACACACACACAAACTCACAGAGCACAGAAAGCAGGAAGGCTAGGGGCACACTGGAGGGAGCAGGTAATAAGGGGTAAAAATCAGTTGTCACTTCATTTCCCAGTCAGAAAACTCTATATAGAACAAGCACACTTCTTTCAAAAGAAACAGCCCTAAGATTAGGCAGCTCATGGGTAATTGTTGGCTGTACTAAGTATTATGCAAGGACTGGCTCACCAGTGTGTGCATCTCAGAAAAGGAAACCTTGTGAATGAGACGAAAAAGATGATGAAGAGGAAATTGCTTGAAATAGGATGTCAGAAAAATGCCTGCACCTCACCTTGGCTTTGTCAGAGCTGGTGAAACTAATGGAATTTGCTGAGGAGAGTTTAAATGAAGTAATAGTAGCAGGCATCATGTTGAATAAGAGCAGAATGGAAACATATTCAGGAAGGGTAGAGCAGGGAAATCTTCACTTTCCCCACAAAGATTTTGTTGAGTATTCTGCTATTCAAATACCATATCAGAGACCTTAAGAAACTTAATACCTGTGTTCCTAATACAGGTATTCTGACAGATAACTGTCATCTGAATCGTTAACATATTTAGACCAGAAATAAAGAAGAAACCTCCATGATAATATACCCGAGAGAGTTCACTGCTACTGCCTCGCTCAGTAAAAGAGCTGTAAAATCTCTTTGATAAGGCTTTGAAGCAGGCAGAGCTTTGCAGTGGATCTGCCCAGACCTTCTCCTCTAAGTCTAGGCAGAGGAACTCCCCAGAGGCCAGGAAGCTTTTGCATTAAAAAGAAAACACCAACAGTTTTTCTTCAAATATAAAACCGAATAATTAACTTTTTAATCAGACAACAGATGATTACTGGGGAAGACAGAACATAAATTAAAAAATGGTTATATAAAACTGTTTTTCTGCCTACACATCTGTGCAATGCAGATGCTTCAGCCAGCTCAGCGGCTGCAGCTCTGAGCTGCAGCAAACTGGCTCGTCCCTTTGGCCATTCCTGCCATCCCCTCCTGGCCTGCTCTCTCCTCCTTCCTCCTGCCTTTGCTGAGGCGCTGCCTCCTGCATTACCTAAGTGCCAACATTATTTTCCTAAGCACGGAACTCACTAAATAGCTCTTTTGCTCCTTGCAGTCCTGTCTGGTTTTCCCCTTGATCAGCAAGATTGCCAGTAACCTACCTTTTTTTTTAAATTAGCAACAGCAGTATGGAGGCATTTTTGTATTGGAATAGCATTTGACACAATTTAGAACAGACTTCCTGCCAAAAAACCATGCTACTGCATTCTTAACTTTGCCCTTCTGTATGACCCAAGCAGAATCCCATGAAGTGAATCTTCCTTGATCTTTCTTTAAGTCTCACTGCACATAGCCAAGAGGATTTTCTCTTTAATGCTCGTGCATGGCATGAAACTTGAATATTAATAGGCGAGAAGAGGAAATTAAATTCAGATGCAAGACTTCTCTTATTGCTTTTGGTTGTTTCAAGTGAAAATACAAAATGCAAACATGAAGCTACTACAAACAATAACCAATAAAAGATAAAAGTCTATTCCTAGATCATGGTAGCAAAAAAGATATCAACTGCATACATGAATTGGAGCATCAGAAGTGACTTCAATTCCCATTCAAGCACAATCATGTCCTCTAGCACAGAAAAAAAAAAGGTAACTAAATTTACAGATTGAAGTAGTTGTGCATTGGTGTCAAGAATATATTTAGAATGCAGTATTCCTTAGAGGCTACTTTTTGTGTCATACAGTATCAGATTCCAGTGTGTTAGAGGGGAAGCAATATTTCTCTGTAGGGTTTCTGATTCTGGAATGCTCCTCAGTGGTTTATTAACATAATTTCTTGGTCTTCCTTAAATTCAGTATTTAGTAGTTGTTCTGTCAGGGATTCTTTGTCACCATCCCTGTCTCTGCATAGATGTAGCCTCCAATGTATTTTTAAAATCATATTCCTGTTTGAATGAGATGTATTGAGATCATCAAATTCTACATAAACAAACAACATCACTTTAAGTCACCAGAAGGCAAATATATTCAATGCTATGTACTATTAATTTCTTGAAGTAAAAGAAAGACATTCCATAAATGCTTCTTTAAGAAACAGTTATGATACCTTTTGAGCTACTACTTTAATATGTTGTGAATTACATATCAGTGGGTGCTCTTTGAAGAATCCTGGAAGTCTTTGGACAATTTAATTGCACCTTGCAACAAATAAAGCACATTGTTATTTAAAGTAAGATTAACTTCTACTTAAAAGGCTGACACTGGGCACTGGGACATTTGTTGATGTGTTGAAGGTGCCTTGTTTAGCTTTGCTCACCTTGGCTTTCCAGTGTGTGATAAATCTGTGACCTGTGCAGGTGTCTGGAGCAGATAACTCACGGACAGCTGTACTTGGATTCCTCAGCAGTGAGGCCCACACAAGCATCTCACAGATGTATACTTGAACAACAGGCTGGCTGTATGCAGAGACAACGTACACCCAGAGATAACATCTCACCAGGATTGGATCACACTTAAAATTGCTTTCAAGTGCAAGTGCTTTTAAGTGCAAATTAGAAATTAAGAGCAATTGATTTTCAGCACTGCCAAAACAGCAGAAGTGGAAGGAGATTTTCCTATATACTTAATTTGTAGAATAATTCATAAAAAAATTTGGTGATTGCTCAAAGATCTCACATTTGCTTCAAAGTGCTTTAAACCTGTTATTGATGAACGCATGTTTTTGAGGAATATATTATTTTTAAACTCTTTAGAAAAAAAGATTGTAAGCCTGAGATGAAGGGGCAGGCAGTTTCTTAATCACTACACAAGAAACTTGTTAATCCTCTGTGTGACAGCCAGTGGATCTATTTGGGTCACTCTATCACTAATGAAATGCACTTGCCTCCAGAAACCAGCACTGCAGCTGTTTTGCCATATCTGTAACAAAATCAGAAGAGTTTAGCATAAAATCTCAACTAATACCCTGTGAAGTTTAAACAAGAAGAGAAGAGCATGAAAATTCGGAAGACAGACTGTGATTGCCTAGAAATATACATTCAGCTCTCCTTCTTTTACAAAGGGACGTCAATTCTTTAAGTATCTCACCTGAGGAATGGCTTTCAGAGCAGCAGAATGGCCAGTGGAATCCTTGCTGCATTATTGATTCATTACAGATAAAGAGGGATAGAGGCACATACTGGAATCACCAAAGCTGCTTCCCAGGGAAGAGATCAAAGCACACTTTTGGTGCTATTTTGGGCAGATGACATTTCTTAGAGATGAAATAACGTCTTTTTGTTGCTGTATAGCCTGTGTGAGCTTGAGTGCAGTTGTTCCATCATGGCTCTATTAGCCTGCCACGAGCTCCCCCAGCATGAAGCCTCCCACTTCATGCACAACTGCCCCTACCTCCCATTTAGGTTCAGAGCCAACTTGCTAAATTTAGAATTATGGTGTACCTGGGCACTGGCAAATTTTCAACCTTGATGGAAGAGCAGGAGTGCTGCGAGGTCAAGGCAAACAGCACACTCTACAGTGGCCTGCCATGATCAGTCAAAGGCCTGAGCTGCACACAATTGCTCCTTGCAATTTCCTCTCTTGACTGCAATCCCATGAGGGATCGTGTGGGCACTTCTAATATGGCTCAAGTTTTACGAAATCAAAGGATTACATTGTGTTTAGATCAACTGTGTCAGCTTGCGCTTCTCAGAGCAAAAAAAAAAGTGCTGTCAGAAGCAGAGAGAAATACAATCCTAGAGGTTTATCCTAGAGGTGAGGTGATCTTTAAAAACAATGTGTTTTTAAAGAACCAACATTAGATCTTGAAATGTGATTGCAATAGAATATGAAGAGGCACAAAGCACTGACACACCAGAGAGCTGCAGCAGGCAAAGAACTGCTCACTGCAAGTCCTGTGAGAGGGAGGCCTGGAAAAGCCATAATTGTGACTTTCCCCTCCAAAGTACCACAGGCCAGATGCATCAGGGCTACCATGCCTTTAGGACAGATTACACCTTCTGGCTCTCAGGTCCTGCTAAGCAGCAAACTCGGTGAAAAGTAGGGAATAGAGACCTTACCATTCATGAAAATGAAATGGCTTCCCTCTCTTTTGTACAGCTACCTCTAAGAGACAAAAGCTCACATCCTCTCTTCCACTCCTCTGACTTCAAGAACTGATTTTAAGTTCCTGCTTCAGGAACATGCACTGAAATGTTATCCTGAAGATTGCTCAGGAGACTCCAGACCCTGATCTCCCATTGCTCATCTTTCCTGTCAGAACAGTGGTTGTCTGGTTTAACCACTCGTTTTCATTCCTAATTTATAAAGCATTATCAGCAAAGTAGCCCAGAGCCTGCCCAAATCTGCCTATTCAGCTGCCTTTTATTGCTTTAAATGAGGTCTTCCTCCTGTTTTAGTTGTTTTGTTTTCTACATGTGTGACAGACATGAACCATCCTTTCTATTTTGATTGAGGATGAAGGTTAACTGCAGCTCCAATGATGCACCTTCACTGCCATTCCCAGCAGCACAGCAAGAACAGCACTGCTGTGACTTGGACCCGTACTGGGGAATGCTGCCATGTCACTACACACTGCTTGAACAGGACTTAAAAAGCCGCCTGTGTTCAGTAATATCCTTCACATTTCTTCCGCGTGTCTTCTACACAATTTCCCCAAGAAAGCCTTCTTTCGTCATGAATTATTTAGTCCTTGACATTTATCAGTAAACATCGAAATTGGAAAAAATGTGTTTTCGGCTATATAAAAAAGAAAATATATCAGTAAAATATATTTTATATGACTGAATATTAGAGAATACTTTATCTCAGAATTCTGAAGTGATAATGTTTTAATGAAATGCGCTCTAAATTTCCCATTGGGATTCCCATTGCATTAATAAAGCGCAAATGCAAATGAGATAGATAATAACCTGTATTCTGTTTTCATCTGTTATCTCCACTAGGCAAGTTTTAAAAAATGTGGAAGCCTGGATTTTTAAGGAACAGTGACTAATAATCCTAAAAATCATTCTTGCTTTAACTTCTGCTCCACTTCATTTAGCAATATTAGGGTTACAATATATGTGGGCTTCTAACATGCTCCCCTTTTCTCTCCAAAAAATGGTGCCAGATGGAATTGGAAGACTTTGGTCATTTGCCCAGGATTCCTGAATTATCAAGGGTGTACTGAAAGCAGTAGCTAGTGCTGACGGGACTGCAGATGTCTAGAAATCCCAGAAAAATGCCAATGATCACAGGAAGACCAAAAATATGTTGCATGAATTAAAAACATATCCATGACAGTTCTATACTAGGCTACACCATACACAGTCTTTTAATATTCTGATTTTATAATTGAAAAAAAAAAAATAATCCAACATACAACCTGCAAAATAGAAAAAAAAAATTACAAGAACCTGGCAGTAGCAAAGACTTTGCACCACTGATCACCATGCTCTGAGCTTGACTGTTCAGTCAGTTTTTATTCCATCTCAATGAAAAAATCCTCCTACTAGCTATGAGGTACTGTTAGTAATGAATATTTATAGAATATCCCATAATTTCCTATAGTACTTCGAAATAATTATGATCAACTTAATTTTGCTGTTGTCTGTTATGAATGAGCAGAGATAATTCAGAAATTAATAACTTGTTATTAAACAGCTTGTATCAGGCTTGGCAATTCCTTTTTGGACTAAAAAGTGAATGTATTAGTCTGAAAAGGAAGAAGCCAAAATGCACTCATGTTGTAAAAAGCACTTTCCCTTTGTTTTCTTCTGGTAAAAATGACCTCTGGTTGTCCTATAACCCCCTAAATTCTCTTACCTGGATTCTCAGCTCATGTAGAGTGTATGAAAGCAATTATAAAGTGGCTTCTCTCAGCAGGTTATCTGCCTATCAAACTGTCAAGGTTAGAGGTAATTTCCAAGGACATACTGATTTTCCCATACTTTAATTTGCCCTTTTTTAGGATAGTGATATGATGGGTGGGTGTGTGGCAGATTAATTGCCCAGTGACAGCGGAAGTGGCTGCAGTTCAGTGATGTGTGAAGGGATCCTGCTATAAAACCTGCTCCAGCAAAATGGAGGACTTAGGTGACCTGAGGGGTCATTCCTATTTCCGATGTCCAGAGCAGTGTTACAGAGCCAGTAAATCAAAGCAATATCCTTCCAAAAGGGAAATGTTATAGATATAAACGATATTAATTATATGTGTCGGCAATTTATTTGTAGAACTTAAGGTAGTACTACTGCCTGTTACTAGATGTGTCTGAATGCCTGAATTTTCACTCGGTGCCAAGTATAATCTGAATTGCTAATCCAATGGTTTTCAAATGAAATTGCTAGTCACTTAGCTGGAGAAGTAGAAGACTGTGGTAGGAGCTGAAGGTCATAATTTCATCACCTTTTATTATGTGGTTTAGATAATGGCCTGTTACGCACTGTATGTGTATCTAAAGTATAGCATCGTGTTGTTATTTCCCTGGGCTCTGGCGTAGTGCATTTCTGCGTCCACTTCTGATGAGTCATTTTCCTTCTTGTTACTCAGAGGACCATCACAGAATATGATGCCTTGCCCTTTTATAATGCGAGAGGACCAGGCACTTGTTGCCCAATTGCCAGGGGCAAAGGAAGTTCAAAAGCCTGTTTCCACTCTGTTCTTCGGTGTATTGCAGCGTGGTAGTACAAGAGACGACGACAGAAATCTCCTCTCTTCCATTTGCTCTATTCCCATAAGGAACGAATCACTACCAAAAAAACTACCCCGAACAAACCCCCTGTTTTCTGTTTTGAAATTTAAGAAGCACAGATCAGAACACGATGGTTCTGGTGGCATATATTTATGGAAGAAGGATAATGATGATATTCCATAAAAAGAGCTGCTACTGCTCTGAAGCTGTGGGTCAGTCACACACCGAGTTGTTGCCTTGTGCATGCGATAAAAACTGTTTGCTGTTTTCATGTGCAGCTGAAGGAAGTGGCAAATGCAAACTAATCCTCACCCTGCAGTGAAGGAGCATAAATAAAACAGGAAAGTGGCATGAGTTTTCAGCTTCAGCCAAAGCACTCCAATGTGATTTTCTGCATCTTCTCGGTAACAGGCCACTACAGCCACTCCAAGTGCCTCCAGGGTGCAGATGGTCACAGAGAGGGCCATGTTTAGAAAATTCATTAACATAATCTAGCCAGAGGAAGAAAAATTACCCATCTCCACACTAAAGAGCCAAGTCATGGGAAGATGTGAATGTCACTCTCTGTCACAATAACAGGAAAGTTTTGGGAAGTGATCAGAGGGTGTTTCAGCTCACAGAGGGCCCTCACAAATAGAAACTCATTCTTGGATCAGAGTAAACACTAGATTGGTCTGAAGGGCAATCACCTTACTGAAGTTATTAGCTTACCTGTACCATCATCTGGGACATCTGTTTACCAAAAATATAAAGGAGTGTAACAGCTGTCTTCAGTAGAGAGAGATCCCATTGGTCACATGGGGCATTGGTGGGGGAAACTAATCTCTGAACCTCATGAGTTAGGACCAAGTTAACATCCCAAAATTCAGGAATTTAGGAAGATAGTACACAGTGAAGCTTTGTGTAAATTTGTGTGATCTTACTGTGGGTTAATTTCCATAAATACCTAAACCCTAGTCAGCAGAGTTTACCAGGTGTTTCCTGATTCCTCAAGTAAGAAAGTGCTTCAGCAACAATCCATCTTTACAGCACAGTAGGAGTGCAGGAGGGCAATCCTTCCCAGCAGGTCACATTTCCCAATTGCATTGTGATGACAACAGAGGATTTTAGGTGAACTCATTGAATTTTTACTGCTCAAAACTACACTGAACATCCAAAGTTGCAGCAATGAGTTTATAAATTTGTAGTGATTTTGGAGTAGCTTGGGAGCTGGTAATACTCTTCAAAGGACATTGAGAGGGAATACATTACAAAACTCCCGCTGACATTCAGTGCAACCACATGGCTGTTTATCTCCTCAGGGAGAGAAGAGGGAAGGGAGGGAGTCTCTATGAAATATCCTCTTCAGTACAGCTATTTGCTTTGTGAAATATCCGTAGCAGCCCTTGATTAAAACTATTGGGAAAATATATACAAGTACATATAAATATACAGGAGTATTGCCTCTCTATTAAATGGGGGAAAATCCCAAACACTTTCAAGGCATGATTATCATTTCACAATGACTCTTACCTCACATTACCTAAATTAAGGAGTAGATAAAGGATAACCATAATTCTGACTTTGGGTAGCAGGTAAAGAGAAAATCCCGGTGCTGGTCTGTTACAAAATGTGAACTGCAAATCACCACACTTGATATAAAAAAAAAATGACACACTTACACTTCGATTCAGCCCTTCATTCCAGTAATATCAACTAGTTGATTTAGGAATGTAATTGCCTTTTGAAGAGATTGGAGTTTTCAAACTCAGGCAGTTGCCCATAAATGCAACCAGACATCTATTCTGGCAATTAAGGAAGGGTAAACTTCAGGCATATAGAGTCTCTGTCTCTCCCTCAGATACAGGACAAACCACTTAGATTATTTCACAAAGGTCTGCGTTATAAACTCAATGGCAGAAATTACAGTTTCCCACATCTATCACAACATAACTATGTCAGGAATCTGGTGTTTAATCCTACGCTACAGAAAGTTAAGAAGTTATTTAATTCTTTTCTAACATTCTTCATGGGTTTCCAAAGCTGTATTTCTCTTCAGAACTCCTTGAACCCTGAAATGAGAGTAAAATTTCTATGAAGAGAGTGCTGGGATTTTCTGGTTTTTACCACGTTTTACTACCTCGTTACTCCTCCCGATAGAGAGTGTTGTGGGGAAATATTTTTGGCCTCTTCAGCAGAAACATTTGTCTGCTTGACACGTATTCCCAATGGTTATTTTTATCAACTGGGGTGATATTCTTGAATTTAACTTTCCTGTATAGGTAGATGGATGGATAGACAGACAGATTCATACATATGAATAAATTCACTTTCCCACTGAAAGCAATTATAAATATACATTCTTTTGAATTAAAAATTCCCATTGATTTTAGCATATTTTCATCATCTATTATCCCCTCTCTGCAAATGACTAATGACTTTTTCCTTTAGTCTTATGAGTCAATTGCTGTATCCCTTCACTCTTGTCTGATCTCAGTATATATTTTATTTTGAGAAGAGCTCTGGTATCTTTCAATCTGTAGAAATCATTATTACTGGAGGTACAGAACTCTCCTTTTGTTAAATGGGAACTGCATAAACTCAGAAAATTCATATTGAAAACATTTCATTTCCACTCATCGCACTTCAAATTAATGTTATATTATAGGTCTTCCAATCATTGCTATTTTTCATTTTTCTTTGCCTATAACTTCTCTCTCACAGTGAGTGGAATTTCATTTTCAAATCCAGTTTTGCTAATCCCATCATGCACCATACTTTTCAATTCATCCACTGGAGACTGATTTAAAGTTAAATAAACTTATTACTCATAGCAACTACATCAAAGTTTCTGTAATTCTTTACTATCCAATTTTGAAGAATGTGACATTCTAAAAGTTATTTTTACTTCTGGTGGGATATTTATCTATATTTTCTTCCCATTACAATTCAAATTCTCTGTCTTCCAAAGTATAACAGTGAGATTGTAGCAGAATGAAGAGTTAAATTTTTTCTTACATGCATGTTGGTTCACGAACAGTCTTTTTTTCCCACAGCATGCTACTTTGGTACAATTAGGATTTAAAAAAAATAAGAGTAACTGTATAGAGATCCTGTACAGACACATGTACTTATTGTTTCCCATTTCCTAATCCTTTAAATCTCTATTTACCCTTGTTTCTATTTATTTTATTTGTTGCCTCATACTGCATGCTCTTTCAAGCAGAGATTAGCTTCATACACAGCCGCCAGCATAAAGGATGCCATTCCCAATCAGAGCCTCTAGGCACTCCTGTAATACAAATAATAAACGTTACCAGAATTTTCTATCCCTTTGACTTGCTGCCATATTCAAGAACGGGCTTGATATGAGTTGAACAAATTTGTGGCATTAGTTGCATCCCGGCACTTTATAAAGCACTCAACCCTTCAAATTCCTTAGGACATTGTTGTGATGGCTGAACCACCAGCACCGGTAGCAGGGGGGCCCGGAAGACCAAGGGACCATGGTTGGGTCCAAGAAACCCCCTCCAGGTTTGTTGTAAGAAGCCTCTCCCATCCACTCTTATGAATATTCATGTACCCCTGCAAGATGTAACCAAAGCCCCCATTCCTGCCCCTCTGTTCCCATCAGTTGGTTTTGTATTACCACCCCCTTCTCCCTCTCTCCCCCTTGGCTGTTTTGTATCACCCGCCCCCTTCGGGACCCCCTCATAACCCCCAGCCCAACGGAAGTTCGGCCTCTCGGTTCCTGGGACACCGATGTGGGACTTTCTGTTCCCTGGGGTCCCACACAATAAATCTCTGGTTGTCCATCCAAGAGCCACCTCCGAAGCCTCTGGGGGCGTCTGAACCAACATGCGCGGGGTGGTTGCTGGTGACCATCGCCCTGGGTGGGGAACAGCTGGCTAGCAGGGGTCTGGCCCCGCCCGGGACCCCTCATCGAGGGGGTTCTGTGGAACACGCTGCAGCTGCTCTCACCCAGCACCACAGAACCTGCGCTAGGCGCATTAGGACATAAAATTTTAAAAAATTTACCAAATGAGCCATTTGAAGCCTAATGGACACCCTGTCTGGGCTGTTACAGTTTGAAAGCAATTATCATTTTCTTGGGGAAATGTCCAAGCAGGCTTTTCTCTCTAGTGCTTAACACACAGCACTCGGTGTTTCATTTCTGTGTGGATTGAGAAAAAGCATGAATTTACATCATGGTTCACTTGCACATCCAGCAGACAGGCAAGAAAAGTCTCATCTCTGCAAAACTTTAGGAATATTGAAACTGAGTTCTTCCATTTTGTATGAATTTGAGAAATTACAAAAAATCAGCAGTACCACAACTCTTTCCAGTCTGTTCGAAAATGGAACAGTAACTAAACTCAGAAAAAGTGTTGCTAAGGGTCTTTCCACAATACTTATTAACCAAAATTTGAAAGATCCCTAAGTATTGAAACTGCACTCACATTGTGGTATTTTGCTGGTTGGCAGCAATGAGAATTTTTTTTTTTTGGGTGTTGACCACATTGAAAAAAGATTAAAAATCATGATATAAAATTAATCTCACAGTTGTGTCTCAATCACAGCTGAGAGTCCAAATCCTGGTCTGTAATTAGGACAAAACCATGTCTTAGTAAGAAGAAACTCAGAAGACAATTGTATTACTTTAGGGATGCAAACTCCTGAACAAACTAGTAAAAATATCAAAGGACAGAGATGTTTTTGTCTGTGATCTCATTTCAGAGTTTGGTTTTATCACTCCTGTGGTCAGAGTGCTCCACATCTCGCATGTAGGCTACTGTCCCAAGGCGCTTAATCCCTCTGAATTCCACTCTTGTAAGTAGATTGTAATTAGGCCATGTGAATTTGAATCTGTGCTCACACAAACACAGACACAAATGCAGTTCTAAAAAATTTGTTTTCAATAAGTGAGAAAATAACATCCACACAGTCTAGTTTTACTCACATTCTAGCAATGCTTGCATCTATTACCTTATACATCCTGAAACTGTGCCACATGGATCAAACACACCGCTGCCCTTAAACTCGGCAGAAAGGCTACTCAACATCAAGATGGTAAAACAACATAAGACCCCCCCTTCTTACTATCAAGGAAAGGAACACAAAAATAGGCAATAACATCACTGAAAGCTAATTTTTGCAGTTGTATATATAATTATTTTTACACTTTAATAAGATACCCTCAAATATAGCATGGATTTGAGGAACCAAAAGCAGATATTTATGTAAGAGGTACATGTGGAGTCACAGTCTGAAGTTCTTTGTCCCTTTCAAACTACAAGTTTAATAAGTGTACAGATTTTGATAATAAAGGAAATGCATTGCATTGCTAAGGTCTTCTGAGACTGCCTGGCCAATGTAAGAAATGTTGATCTTAAAAATTATTCCCCTCTTATTAAAAATATTTTTGAAGGTGTGTAAGAAAAAACAAATTGTTTTGGTTTTTTTTTTCTGAGGTGTTTTTAAGGACCTTTTGTGATACTTCCTTTGTATCACAATATGGATTTTTAATTTTTTTTCCAAAATCTAAAGCGAAGTCTTAAAAGGAACTTGCCTGGCTGTTATGTCATTCCCGGTTCACAACAATCAAGTTCCCAATGTTCCTTGGGAAGAAAGATACTACCATGCTACTCATTCAGTGATTCCCATGGCACAAAGATATTAATAACCAGTGGTTTGTGCATCATGACAAGTGTTTCAAGAGAGCATCACTGTGAAATTGAGCCCTCAGGGCACTGGGGGCACAGAATCCAATGGAAACACAGTGCCAGGGAACTGAATCCAGCTCACCAGGGTGAGAATGCCGATCACACTGCTGTGCCAAGCCCTGCGTACAACGTGTACCTGAGTACACCAAACTGTTTAAGACAATTTGAGAAATCAATTACAATGGTAATTAGTTTATTCCATGGAAGAGCTAGCTGTTAGGCAATTTGATTTCCCCACATAGGCTATTCTTTTGGAAGGTGAGAACAAGAGATAAGCAAGCTTTAATTTTTTTAAAATTTTTAAGCTTCTTTTTCAGAAGAAAAGACAAACCAATAATTAATAACATGTTACTAGATACCACTATTGAAAATGGTTAACCTTTATCAGCAATTTTCAGGAAACCGCCACTCAGCAGGTATGGAACCATGCTGAGTCAGGAATTCAGCCCCACTGCTATTGCAAAACTGATCCTGCAACTGGTTTATACAAGACCTAAACAACAAGTCTTATAAAACTTGGAGAAACAGAGAAAAACTTTCAAAAATACATTGTCTTACAGTATCTAAGTGCCTGCTTACTCTGCAGCATTTGCAGAAGCAAAAGGGGAAACATATTCAAACTTCATAGAGATCCCCAACAGCCGTGCCAGAACACCAGGGACTTCTGCAAGGTAAATATTTGCTGAGATAGCAGGAATGGAATGCTTCAGCAAATCAATCCGAAAGGTTCTGGCAGTGTTCTCACAGGCACAAGGTGCTTTAAGATTTGTAGTTCCAACACACCATTTGGCAAATACTTTTGTTGTGATTGCTTTTCAGAACATTCTCAGCATCAAAAACAGCTCACCATTCCAACCTGCAAATGTCAGAAAGCTCTTCCAGGAGCAAAATCACACTTTGAAGGCTTAACCATCTGTCCCGTTCCACTATAAAAGGGGAAAACCGGGAAGGGTTCTTTTGATAGATTTCTCTGACGAAAAACCAAGCCCGAATCTGGCAATATTATATCTGAGAACCATTTATTGAAATTAAATGAAAGAGACAAACCCAAAGGCAAACAAACAAACAAAAGAAAACCAACTAAGTGTTCTTACAAAAGGGGGAAGGGATGGAAAACAAGAAAAGGGAGGAGAGAGAGAGAAAAGAAAGAGAGAGAGAAACAGGAGACAGCGTTACCACAGAACCCCGGCTGCATGTTTGGCAGACGGAGCGTGTGTGTCGCGAACTGCGCGGTGCGTTTGTGTGGCCTCCGTGGCAGGCTGGGCGCGATTTTCCAAGTGGCGGTGGCGGCGTGTCCCCGATGAGGCCCTGGCTGCGGGCGGCGGCTGCAGAGCGCGAGGCAGTTCCCGGGATCACGCGGCAGCGGTGGGAGGCAGGCACGGGCGGGGAAGCAGAACCACAGGGAGGAGGGCGCGAAGGCGGGAGCAGAAGGGGCCAAGCTTACCCTCCAAGCGATCCAAAGCAAAAGACCAAGAAAAAGACAAAGATTCAAGAACCCCCTGGTGCTGCAGCCAGTTGGTTTTATGTGTCCCCAAACTCTTCCCCGGACTCGGCTTCGCGGGCCCGTTTTTGGCGGGCATTTTTCGCGGGCATCCGGGTACTTGCTGTCACCGGCCAGCGTGCGTGTGGGGCCGGGGGGTGTGGAGCTGCTCGCAGTCTGATCATGGAAGTTTTCTCTCTCCTGATTGACTGCCAGGTGAAGCCTCTCTGGGGACAGGGCAGCACAGGGGTTTTTTTAATAGGAATTTTCCTTCACCTCATTTGTGACACATGTTGAGGCATATATATATTGGTCCCTCTCACCGTCTACGACAGCAACGCTAGCATGTAGTAGAAGTGGTTGTTTAAAAAAAAAATTAAAATAAAAAAGAGTAAAGGAAATAAGACAAAAAAAAAAAAAAACTAACCCCAAGCTTAACAAAACAAACAGCTTAAAAGAGCACAGTGACTGAGACTCTTAAATAGATCCTGTTCTTGCAACCTCTCGAGAGTCTATGAAAATAATTATTAGGATTTCAGCAACAACAAAAATAAAGTTTTGTAAAGCTTTAGAAGACTTTCAGAGTCAGTAGGGCATATTGTGATAAGTAAATAAACATTTTTGTTACTCCGCAACAAATTAAAGAATGCTCCCTTTTGAATATATTTTTAAAAACCCCATGAATACCAGCTCAAGACGAAGTAATTCAGTATGTGAATTTGCAGGTTAGTTAAATTTACAAAAAACAGTCTCCTGTTCTGATTTACACCTTGAGGAAGCATGGTTGCAAATTTAAAGATGTATACAGTGCTGAAGAAGGACAAAGTGCGCAGAGATGAAAATAAACAGCACCCAAGCACATGTCATAAATAAACCTCAGTCAATAGGAACAGCCAGGATTGCTACTGTTTCATACTGTCACTAAGCAAAAAAAAGATCCAAAGAGTGGTTCAAAATACTACAATTTTTTCGTTAGTCTTTATTTGTTTAAAAAGTGTTGGCATTCTGCTCAAAACAAAAATGCTAATTTTTTTCAATTCTGTGTGTGCACCAGACGTAGAATAGCAAAAAATATTAGGCATCATTTAAAGACCTTTGTGTTTCTTTTTTTTATTTAATGACAAATTACATCACCTAAGAGGAAATGTGATGTTTGCAGGAAAATGAAGAGTCAGCACTTTAAGCATATTGAACTTTTATGGTAGACAAAACCTCAATTATTCATTCTGCCTCTGTTTTACCTGAGCCAGATGCATGGAGGTGTGTGTAACTCTATTAATAATTTTGACATAGCTGTAGCTTTGTTTTTTCCGTATAGTCAACTAATAAACTTGGCACTGTAAACTGTCCCCGACTTTATTCTCTGTTGTAAAATACTGCAAGACAACATTTCCCAGATGGCAATAATTAATGTGGGATGTGTTACTATTCACATTGGTGAACCCCAAAACCAGTCTTGGATTGAGGACAAACTTAACTTTTTCAGATACCATAATTGTTCACAAACTTCAGAATGTAAAAGTAAGCCAGAAACTCTGTTGCTGATTGTTCAGGTTTTTGTTTAATGAAAATTCTTTCTAATGGTGCTCTAAAACATCTCTTGACATGTCTGATTTGCCAAAGCCGTAACATTCTCTAAAATGCATTTAAAAATGCCAACAGTGAAACTGTTAACAAGAGATAGAGACTTCTGAGTACCTCTGAACGCTCACCTCTTAACGTACCACAAAGCTTGTGCCACAATAGCACAAAGTGGGCAAACATTAGTGCCAATCCTGCAATTTCTTCTTTCATAAGGCTTCAGATAAGAGAGATTCTGCGCTTAAACTCACCTACACTAAGAAAAATGAAGAACCGGTGCCCAAGAATTTCTTAGCTTCCCAATACCATGAAAGAAACTCTCGTATTACCAAGCAGCTATTACCAGGCTATAGCAAAACCTGGTAACCAGCATCATTAGAACATGTGATTTTCCTTGGTTTTGCACTAATCCGTAAGTTCTGTTACTTGGTATTTACCTTCTGCCCCAGAAATTATTATGATCAATTTGGTTCTTTTTTCTTGAAATAATTTAAAAATCCTGGCTACATTCTGCAAAATTAAGAAATAAACAACATTACAACCTTTGCACAGAGTAAAAGCCACAGAGAATGAGAGCTCTGGCAGACCAATAGAAACTGCCCACTCTCAGTACAGCTCTACTTCTGACACCAGACTTTGCATGTTTATGGTCTTTCACCTAAGCACTTACATTGCACTGATCATATAAAACCATATCTAGCTTTTTCTGATAGTCGTAAGATAATGTGAACTTGCTATTAAAAAGTAAAGTAATGCCATTTATATTGCATTGCTCTCAGGCAAGTTGTCTTAAATCAAGGTGTTTGAAAACAATTACAGTAAGTTATGGCCAGAGCTGAGCCTGCTTTAAATTCAGCTCGTTTAACTTCTTTATCATCAAAGAGAGACCGCAGTTCTCCACATGAAAGACCGCAAGAAAGATGGTGTTTGAATTTCATCAATCCTGGTCATGAAAATATTTTAAAAAAATTTGTGGAGAATGTTAAGTGGGGGAGTAACAGCCTTGTTTTTCTTAATAGCTGTAGCAAGTTACCAATTCAGCTTTTTTAAGACCAGGACTTACCTGAAAATAAAATACAAATAAATGTTTTGACAAAGATAGTAGAAGAAAGACAGTGGAGTTTTTAAAAATAGAAAAAAATAGGTCTATCACCAAAATGCACTTCTACTGACTTTGCTTCAATCTGAGAAATTTATTTTCCCACAAGTTGAAAAGTATAAAGGTAATAATGATGGTAGCAATAGTAATAGGTATTTCTACAAAATGTGGGTTGTGTGAAGCTTTAGAAATTAACGTAGATATTTGGAAATGCAGATTTTTTCTCTGTTATCTCTGTCATGTTGGACTTGGGAGGCATTAAATAGTAAATAATGCAACTCAGCTCACAGTATCCCAAAAGAGAATCTATTCATCCATTTGTCCATGGAAAAGTATCACTCCCTTGTCTAAACAGCATATTAAAGATCACACGTGTTGGCCGCAGCAACAGGAAAAGGATTGCTTCTCTTTAAAAGTGACTTCTATTTCTGTGGGACCTGTAGATCATACAGGCACCCAGATGTGCATCCCCTGCTTTGCAAGACCTACCGCTAGATGAGGAGACTACTTTTGGCAAGCTTCTGGATGTTTAGATGTCTTGAAAAATTGACACTGCCCACAGTATTCCAGAGATGTCTGGAAGAACTCAACGAGCACCATGTAGAGTTGATCTGACCAGCGCACAAGAATTTGCAAAAAATATTTGGTAAGGAAAAATATTTTCCAAGACAGTTTACAGAACTTGTAGAAATCCTAACAAAAACAACTCTCAGGCAGAGACAATGGCCAATTGGTCACTGGCTGTTGTTTATATTAGAGGATTACCTCACTATGTTTTGTGAAGTCCGTCATTCGTGTAACTCTTCTTAGCTGGGTACAGAGTATGGGGTACCCCATAGCTTTGGTGTCAAAATACTTGTTCTGGCAGACTGCTTTTCACCCTTTTTGTGTGTTTTGGTGTTTGTGAATTTACTCCCCCGCCATGTATAACCTACTGTTTGCACCGTGTGTGTTATCAGACGCCTAAGCACTCCTCACATGCACAGAACTTTTGGAAGTTTAATAAAAACAAACTGAGTTTTCCCAGATGGTCGTATAGCAGTAATTAAGTAAAAACTGCTATTCCCAAGGTGTGCTCATTTCTGCTAATACCATCAGTACTGCTGCTGCATGCTCAAGCAGGTTAACAAACAGAATCACATTAGCTTTTGTTCTCACAGAACAGCAGGGCTAAATCTTCATTAGGTATAAAACAATGAGGAAACATGGAAGAAGAATGGAATGCGATAGGTTTATGTCAGTTGAACACCCAATCTCTAAAATGACATGAAAAATAAATAAATAAAAAGAAAAAAGATAGGATTGGCTAAGAAATTTTAAAAAGTCAATCCATCTTCTAGCTTTGTAGTCAGATATGAGAGCCACTGGTTTGACATCAAAGGATTGTGTGAGTGATGCTTGCAGAGGTAAGAGCAGAATTAATTCTCTGGTTGTAAACCAAATGTATTTGTTGAGATGAGAGAAAAATAAAAGAAACAGATGTTGTTCCACATCTAGAATGTAAAGACATTAATTGGAAAACTTCAGTGAACAGAATTGTGACGTTTTTAATTGTATGGGGGGGGGAAGGGACAAAAGGATGACTAAGTGATGTCTGGTCTAGAGTGGGAATGTTTCTTGAAAGAATTATATTTACTGGGTCAATAATATTTATTTTTCTTTTACGTTTTAAAGCAACGTCAGATCAGCAATCATTTCTGAATGTCATTAAGCCACTGAAAGGACATTTCAAACCAGCATAATTATTTTCTGCTTCATGCACACAGATAAGCACACGAGCATCAGGTACATTTATCACAGCATAGCTTCCATGTACGAGACACTAAACTGTTGCAACCCTTTAATCAACACGGAGTCTAATTCTTAAAGAAACAGGATCTTAGTGAAGACCCAACACAGCTCTGCCGTAGCTTTATGCACAGTGATTTCTTCTGACACACTCACTTATCAAAGTGCATTACTTGTCATCCAGCTTGTTTTCCTGTTACTTAAGCATGTGTTTTTCTGCTTTCAGTAAATGCTTCTGCAGTGATGCAGGAAAAGATTTTGGAAAGAATTCCAACTCTTGTATTAAAATATCCAAGCTTTAAAATAGAGTATTTCCCCCTAAGTTGTAGCTGTCTCCCTGTAAAAGCCGTACCCAGTGCATCTTGGCCAGCTTTTCCTTTTGACCTGAAGTATTCTCCTGAAACCTCTGCTGCAGGGGCCTTCTGAGTTCTGTGGTCTACACCTGAGTGTGCGTCTCCAAGTACGTCCATAAGTCCTTTGGGGAGCTTTACATAGATTTTTGCTTAGTAGAAGGTATTTTATTTGCATTTATTAACATATAAAAAATGCTAATTTACTCCCACTACTGTTTTCCTTTTCCAGTCTCTGAAACACTTCCCTGAGACCGGTCTGGAGCATTTTCCCAATCACATCTCTTCAATAAGGCCTTGTGGAACAGACGGTCTTGCTGGCCTCTAGAGGAACATTTTTACCGCTGCTGCCCTACCTTGCTGGCCTCAGGAGGGACATTTTTTCCACTGTTGCCAGCACTGCTTCTGTTTTATGAGAACAAGGACCGGGAGGAGATGCATGTAAACACTCAACAATGAAGCATCTTGGTGAAAAGTCCTTGTACTGCTGCAATTACCATATCTCTTGATTGTCAGGAAATAGGCACTTGATAAACATGGGGTTTCATTGTTTACCCACGTTTGTTTTCAATTAAAGTCAGAAACCTATAATGTGTATTAGAACATTGTTCAGCTTGGTTTGAAAATATGCAGGTAATTAATGACTAGGCATTGCATCTATTTATTTAAGACAATCTCTGGAGACTTCAGGGACTGGTTAATCCAAGATAATAAGCTTGTTAGAAGGCTAAAGGAAGAGCAGTTTCTTCAGGTATTTTCCCTCCTGTCCAGTTCTTGCACTTTAGGTACCTTATTATTTTGGCTAGGCATCATACAGATGTCCCATGGAAGTACAGCCCTTCCCTGCTCTCTGTATCACGAGATGAGGTGCTGAATGAATGATATTCTCTAAACTGCTCCACTGTAATCATTTTTGCCTAGCTGCTAGGCTGATCACTCTGTTGAATTTTGCCAGGCTATCACTTGGTGGTTCCTTTCGGCTCACAAGTTTTCTTCATAGTGTACTTGCTTCAGTTAGAAAAAAGTTATACAGACGTGTATGACAGATACACATTCACACCATGTACACAATGTGTGTGTACAAATGCACACACATACAAAATGCACATATATTTGAAAATAAACTGTAATTTTCATATTAGTGCATGGCTAAGCACTCATGTTTCCTCTATACAAAACAAAGTGCATCAGTTACTTACATCATTTAAAGATCAAAGTCACATTTCCAAGATACTTTGTGTCTCTGTGCATTATACATACACAATGTCACTTTTTAGTCTCATGTGACTCATTTTTGTTTTGAAGTTGCTCATTCATTTGCATAACTGGAAATTGTGCCTATGTGCCTGAGGAAGATCAGTTCTTTATATAAAGAGTATTTCATGTTTTCTTAGTATAAAATATATGGTCATTATTCCTAAAAGACAAAAATTGCTTATTAAAGAGGCCAAAAAATAACAGCCTTTTAAACACCCTAATTGCAGCCTAGATTGGTTCCTTTATAGAAATAATAAAGACATAATCATAACATGTATGTAATTTAATGGAGTGATTCACTGAACTTCTAGAATCATATGGCTATAAGACAATAATGTAATGCTGTTCAGCCACATCTGTTGTCATTAATTTAACTCCCACTGAATTATGTGGAAAGACAGCCCCCTCAACTGCACTGGCTGGCTGAGCTGGTTCCTGCTGATTTCAGTAGGAGTGGGACTTTGTCCTTACCAACAAGCACAGTGGAATTTGAGACCAGGATTTGTTTCCAAAGTTTGAGAATGGGAACTTTTCTCCCACTTGGTCATAATTATAATGCAGTAGATGAAATTCTGTTTAAATCATGCCTTTCTCCAAAAGAACATGAAATGCAAGCGGTTGATTTAGTGATTTGCAACAGCTCATTGGTGCCATTCTTACACTGTTGCATGTAAAGACACGTTGATTTACATTCCTTGATGAAGTAGGCCTTAATGAGGCAAATGGTTTCTCTCAAATCACATTTATATTGAAAATGCAAATCTGAAATATTTTTGACACATAAGAATTTAAGACATGTCTTTTAAGTAAGCGGCTCCCCACGAGCCTCTTTTATCTGTTTCAATATCGACGTTACCTGTTGGAGTGTGCACTTATTTATTACAAAAAGTCACTCTAATCTATTAAGATCATACTAGAAAGTTTTGGCAGACAACACTTGTTTTTAAAAGTAATGTGGGAGCTGGCCCGCAACAACATCAGCTGCTTAATGTGAATTTTCCAAACCTTTTGTGGCATAAAAAAAATTTTAAAAACTTTAAAAACCCCAGAGGAAGATGTCAGTGGTTTAGGGATGCAAACACGTAGTGATGGACTCAAACTTGCTCAGAGGTAGGAGCTTTGCCTCCTGAGGTTTACTGACCTTTAATGCAACTTCAGCTTCACTGGGATGTGCACTGCTGAGAGTTTGCCAATGTTCAGGTAAGGACACAAGTGCATTTTGTGCTGTATGGCAGCTACACGTCCCCATAGGGATGTGCTCGTAAAATGACAGACACATCAAGTTTCTGTTTAATCGGAAAGAAATAGAACAGTCAGTTGCTAAGTTTCTGCATTTAAGGCAATGTTTGTAATGTCACTTTGGATGGCAAACTACTGTATCGGATGGACAAACTTTCCGCTACAAAGGTAGTGTTGAATGCCGTACATTTTTGATACAATCATGTGTAAGTATCTCAGTTGTTATCAAATAACCAAACAATTATAATCAATTACATGAAGTTACCTTGAATTTGCTTGTTTTTGTGTACATTGCTCTCCACAGAGCACACTCTCTCTTTCAAATATAGGCTGTATTTTTCCAGCCAGTGTGTCTATTTAATTTTTAAAAGGTATTTCAGCGAGAGATGAACTTTTAATATTCTAGAATAACAGCTCTAACCCCTTTCATTAGAACAGAATTATCTTTGTGCAAAAATTGTGTCAGAAATACTGCACAGCTGTGTGCCTGAACTGTCTTTCAGATTCAGTTTTTATATTTCTATTTCCAGGTCTGAAAATGCCTAATTTCATCAGCAAAGGAGAACAGCAGATAATTGTGGACAGCTCTGCGTGTACTTTTAAAATGAGATAAATTTAAAGAAGAAGCAGAAGAAGCAAGATAATGTTGCAAGAAAACATGCAGTGGCAAAATAATAAATAAATACCCATGCACAATTGTACTGGTAAAGACAGAGGCAATAAGGGAACTATTCCAACTTCAGATGAATTACAGAAAACTAGAGGTGAAAAAGAGGCCAATTTCCCCTCTACTTTTTTGAGAGCTGAGGAAATCTTAAATCCTTCCACTAATTCTTCCTCACTCAAACTCCCACCAGTGGGAGCCCAAAATTTAGAGAGGATCCACAATTCTGAGATGCAGATTTAGCTCATGAGGGATAGAAAGGATGGAATCATCCGGAAAAAAAGTTCACTGCCAAGCACAACTGCAATGTCAGAGCATCAGTTGGAGAGGTGACCCGCCGCGTCGGCTCCCCACGAGCCACCCCTCTAGGAGGGAATCTGCGGCTGTCCTGCAGCGTCCCTGGCCACAGGGGCTGGCCACTGCTGTCAGGAGCTGGCTGCTGTTATTGCTGTGCTGTCCTTCCCGAGTGGGGAAGGGGGCTCCAAGAGTGTCAGCTGGGGAGGCACTGGAGACAAAGGAGGAGGGAAGGGTCTTTGTATGGGTTCCAGCAACATGGTTCATTGTGGAGGGGCAAGGGATGAAGACACTGGGAAAGCTGACAGTCTGGGTTTATAAGGGGAACAGGGCAACCCATCAGGGAAGGGCAAATGGGCGGAGGGAAACTTGAGGGACAACCGGGGAACAAATCGGGACTGGGGAAGGAGGGACTGGGTAGGGAGGAACCAATGGGGTGTGGAAGTGAACAGAACTTTGGAGAACATAATGAATATTTAACAGGGGACACACATATTGAACGGAGAACATCCATAATAAACAGGGAATCCAAACACGAGGGAGAATCACACGTATGTGGCAGTGGTCCGATGACCACGAGGGCGCTGCAGCCCTCCAGAGGGCCAAGCCACCACCACAGTGACCCATTTAGCTTTCCTCACCCTCAGCCAATTCTCCTTTTTTTATACCACCATACTATACCTATTGTCAAAAGCCTGCAGCACTGTTGAAGTGCACAGCCATGGTCTCCAAAGGAATTTTAAGCAGATCTCAGAATATATTCACAGAAAGATGGTAATAAAATTATTAACGGGCAGAATGTGTGCCAGAAAGTTAAATTATTCTAACAGTTACATGTATTGATCTAGGTACGAGAATATCAGTGTTTAATCTGGTTGAAATGAAACCATTTTATATAAAATCCATTTGTAGACAATGCCTAGCAAGCACAAAATGGGCCAGGAAATATTTTTATTTGAAACTACCATACATGGATGAATTATCATTCATTCATGTAAAAAATACAATTGAGAAAGAAAATGTATCCATTATATGGTATAGGAATTATTTACATTCTGTTATTTACACCATTTGGAAGGCTACATTCAGAAAGAGTTTGGGGATGGAGTTAAGGAAAAACAGAAACCATATTGGCCATTATTGGCCATCCCACATACTTCTAGTTATCCTGCAAGGTTTTATTTTAAAATTATGACTCTGTGAATACCCATTACACTGTTATACATAACTCTTAAGCATCTATTGCTTAACCACTCAGGTACTGATTAAACAATAAATAAGGAAACTTTTACGACTAACACTTCCAAAACACGGCATGTTCCAGTACCATTGCCTGAGTCTGGATAAATGGGAAGTATGTTTCAGCTTCTCCAAGCACTGAATGAAATCAGGAGGTATCTGAAGTCCTTCCTTGGCAATGGTTGTTCATAACATTCAGTTTTGTTTATTTTCTTAATTTTTTCTTTTCTCTGCCACATCACCGATTTAAGAACTTTCATGGAAAGGAGAGTTTTGAAGGAAAATAAATGAAACATGTTTTCTGGAAACAGGTATTCAAGATACTATGAATTTTTTCACTCCTCAGCAATGCTGCGTCCTGATTCTGCAAGTCTTTCATCATCCTATATTTTATAATTTGCAATAGGAGTTTTTTCATCGGTTGTACCACAGGAAATACATTTCCTCCCTATTTTGAAACGACAATTTGGCTCTAAGTATAGTGTAAAAACTCCCCTCTCCTTAGCCTGAAGAAAACTGTCATTTCTTTTCTTTTAAAATGTATTGTGTGGGCAAGTACCCTGCTCCTGCAGTGCATGGATTGACTCTTCATTATTACCTGGCTTTCTTTTTTTTCTCACTGTAAACAAAAGAATCAAAAAAAAAACAAAGCAAAACACCTGATGACTTAATTTCACTACTTTCCAGTTCTGGGAGACAATAAACCTTTGCAAATATAGCCAATTATGTATAATCTAGAGTTAGAACACCAGAAAACAATGAGGCAATTGAACAAATAGGTTAACAGGTATTTTAATTTACTGGAATTTAATAGAGTCTATTTGAATAAGCAAATATATCTGCCTGGAGGCTTGTGGGATTAGGACATGCATCTTTAATTGGATAGATTTTCTGTAGTTTTAAATATTTGCCCAGATATTTTCACTGAGTTCAGTTTTTCTGATTTCCATAAATGAGACCTGTGCTTAGTAACTTGCACAGTGTTTCTTTGTAAATAAATTTTAGATCTAATTTCAAGTCTCCCTCCATCTACCGGGAGATTTTTCTATTATTAAGAACAGACTCCTGGACTTTTCATATCTTTATTAAAGGCAGATGAATAATTATATAAAAAGGTACAATTCACTGTAAAAATATAATATCTTTGATCTGTTTCTCATTTCAGTGAAGACTGGAATGGAAGTATAGCTTTGTGAATCTAGTTTCAGTGCTAACATCCTGAGCCTATCTTTATGAATAGCTGCAAAGAAACATTTACATAATTAAAAAGCTTTTCCTGTAAGGAGGCATCTTTTCTGAAATGTATTCATGATTGCTCCAATTTGTGCTATAATTTTTTATATGAATCAAATAAGGAGTTATTCCTAAGTGGATACCAGCTGATATTTAAAACATACATATTTCTCTTTTGTCTGTTTTGCCAGGCAAGCAACACGGTTGTATCAGCTTCCTTGCTGGCAAATTACACAGATGTGCTTTGCCACACTTGAAGCTTGTAATTTAGAAATTAATTTTTCACAAATATTAACGCCACTACGGATCTATTGTTCAGCTCCTGCTATGAAATGAAAAGGAATGAATCTTGTCAGAAGAAAATACCACGTGGAAAATATTCTCGGAAACACATTAGCGATACTTACTTGGAATCAGTTTGATATAATGAACTCATTATGTGTCCATATCTGAAACCTTAGACAGATCAATAAAGTGAACATGGGATTTATGCTCTTGTTTTGAAAAACAACCATTACCATTTAGGGGCAACAACATGTTTTGGAAGTTAGAAAAGTGGAATATATTCACCAAACCGACAGGAAGGGCAGAAAAATTATCCCCACTTGTTTTCCAATCAGTCCTTATCCCATGATGCGCTACAAGAATTCTTTTGAATGAGTGAGCTTCAAAGCCCTTCCACTGGTTTTAGAATACGTAGACATTACTGCAAAGTCCAGGAAATATCTGGGTGAGATTTGGATAAATACAAACATAGCACACCTTCAGCTTTTTGGTGTAGCTGAAATTCTGAAGGGTGACTTGAAGTTTTTGGTCTTTGGCTCTTTCCTGTTCCAGTGTGTTCTCAGAAATCAGACAAAGAAATAAAAATCTTCTATCTGTATTAATATAAAAGTAGCTGTGGTTCAACATCATCCATTAACATCTCTTCTCCCCATGAAAATTAACTATGAGAAGCCTGTGAAATCTCACAACTACAATCTCATTGTAGGCTTGAAAATACATAATAAAAAGTACATTTTTCCTAGTATATCACTGTATCTTTTTCTTCCATCAGTTTCTGGACTGCAAAAGAAACTTCCCTTTTTATTTACTGAAAGCACATTGTTCTGTCATTTCAAAAGTTTCACTGGATTGTGCAAAAGTTTCACAGGATATATTTGAGTTATATTTTCCTAGTCCGTCAGTGCTTTCAGAGTGCTTTAATACATGTTCGTACTCTGGGGCTAAATACTGAACTGGGAACCAGTGATTCCCAGCATTTACAGGCACCATTCAAACTTCAAACGCAAATTCAGCGACTGAACTATTCAGAGCAATCTCTGACAACTTGTCACGCAAAACCAAGAGCAAACAAACCCAAAATCAACCTCTACTCCACTTATTTTTTATATCTTCCCCAGTGCCTGTTTATATAATAGGCTTGAGTTTTTGGTTGCATGCAGACTTCAGTGATGTTGAGTTTGACTTTCAGATGTCTGGAGCTTCAGCATTTTGAGGATTAACATGTCTTTGTTTTCCTGGTTCATTTATAAAGAGCATGAGGTGTTTCCTTCTCTCCTGTAGAGCTGAGAGCTATATATGCAAGTGTTTTTAAACTATCAAGTGCTGCAGTGCTTGAGTAATAAGTAAATTTTTGCATCAAAGCTATTTTCAGTTTGTCTTGCAGCAGTCATTCAGAGGCTGTCATTTAAGCAGTTTTTTTTTCTTTTAAACAGTTTTCATCCTTCTACAGATGACAAAACGAAATGGTCAATAAATATAAAGGGGTTTCCATCCTGATATTGTGCTTCTTGTTATTAATTTGACCCTAGCTGTGGCAGTGACCTGTGTAATGTTGAGAAACAACTAATGACAGTAACAGCAGTCTGGCACCAGCAAGAATGACTTTGATCATTTTCTCTTTGTCTATACAGTGTTTGGCAGGAAATACAAATGGCAATTACATGGGGAAGGCTGTTAGAACTGACCTATTAATTTAGCTTTCGGACTATTTTAAAGCATGCCTTTCTCTCAAAAACTATTTTCTGTGGCCTCTGTTCAGCAAAATCTCAGCTGAGCTTCCCAAAGTAGAAACACCATCCTGTTTGCTTTGCTTCTAATGCTGCTGCTGTTTCGCAGCAGTGGAAGGCAGATTAAAAAGGCACGTTAATACTCTACATGAGTTTGGTGCATTTTTCCTACGTTGGCTTACAGCGTTATGAAGGGAGAACCCCTCATGACTACTGAGATTTACTGTATTGCTCTAAAAGCAAAGAATTCAACACCTTTTGACTCAGCTATTTATACAA
The DNA here is from genome assembly GCA_013398855.1 of Mohoua ochrocephala. Taxonomy (NCBI): domain Eukaryota; kingdom Metazoa; phylum Chordata; class Aves; order Passeriformes; family Acanthizidae; genus Mohoua; species Mohoua ochrocephala. Next base: position 116,301 of record VZTA01018409.1, read on the forward strand.
AGCTCTCGTGACAAGTACTTTCAGTATTGGTTGTGCTGGTCTGCGTCAACCAATTTTTAAAGAGGGCCCCTCCTCACCCTCTTTTGGGGGGATTCAGTAACATTTAATAAAAGACAAATAGAAAAAAGATCCATATTCTGAGCATGAGCTTTAAGGACTCCCTAACCATAAAATTACTGAACATATTAAATAGTAACAAGTCACAAAAAACGCCAAATGTTTCAGCTGCTTCCACCCTTCAAATTATTCTTGAAAGGGAAGAAGTCCCAAGCACAGAGGAGGTATTTAAAGCATTAAAATGACATTCATTACCAAATTATATTTATTCAAGATGTAAGCCCAAATGAAAAATATCTGCCATATCTTCTACCTACTTGTGCCTCATACCAATCATTGGCTCCTGTCTAAACCTTAGCACAGCAGAAGTTTTGCAGAAGAATGGTGCCAGGTTGTAACAATTCACTCCATAGCAGGGGTTGCAATCCCCTGGCTATCTGCGCTTGGCTGGAAGTTTCAGTTTTCACGTTCAGTTTCTAGCTCCTCTAGAGAGTTAGAGAGCCCTTTGGGGCAGTGCTGAGAGTCTGCAGTGCTTGATTCCTCAGACATGAATTTCTGTAAATCAGAGCCTGCTCAAAGGGAGACAGGAATGTGTTAGGAGAATGTATTAAGACTGTGAAGAATTCAGACATTACAGTAGCAAAATAAGTAAAATTATCTTCAACTGCAGAAGGCTGTTGGCCTTCTCATTGACCAAGAATATTTCAGTTTACTCTTTATGCTACAATACTTCTTTAATGATACTGCAGTGGAGAAAATTACTATGGGGAGTTGATTATACCGTATGGTGTTTTGTTTCTAAATGAAGATGTTTGGATTGCCAGCTCAAAGCACTGCAGTGCTGCTGAAATTCAACAGACAGCTACAGAGGAGCATATGGAGAGGTCTTTTTACAAACTGAAAAAAATGTTGATTATTTATACTGCCTTGGAGAACAACTGATAGGTCAGAACCCTAATCAAAGAGGTGGTGCAGAAATACCATACGTCTTTCAAAATGACACCGGTCCCAGGGAGCACTTTCCAGTACTGATCATCAAAAGAATGGAAAGCAAGAATGATCACGAATTAGGTACCAAACCCCAGGTATCAATGCTAATAATGAACATGTCATTCTAAATTACAAATGCCATACTGTACTGAGCAGTTTTGAATCAAGTCCTCATTGCCAGGTCATCTAAGCCCTTCTCAGTTGTGTATTAAACAATATAATTAACATCTACCAAAAAAACCCCCATTAAAAACAGTGCAACATATCATTCATTTCCTTTAATTTGTGGTATGAATTACATTTGAAAACCAGAAAATAACTGCAGACCCAAACAAGAAATATTCCCATTGCTGCACTGGTCCCCAAAAATGCCATTCAAAATTAGAGCACTTGAATTTGTATGAAACTTCTGCAGAAGGGTACAAGATATATTCATCTTTAGGTTTGATTTTTTTTAAGCGCTAAAAAGAACTGTACAGTGAACCAATTTCTTCAGTATTACATGCAGATAACTTAGTTGCAAGAGCAGTCTACTGCTTTCCAGATAATTTCTATGTTTGTAGTGTTATATTTTATTAGTGAATACAGGGTCCTTATAGAATTAGGCCAGAAATCCTCCTCAAAACAAAAGCTATCATCGGTTCGGCAAATGCAGCTTTGATTTATTCAACTAAATATATTAATAATGCCCGAACATATATAGGTTTTCTCTTTTATTCAAATATGATACCATCATTGTCTTGGTTTATTTGTGGCCCAATATAAAATAAAGAAAGATACAAAAGAGAAGACACAGTAGGTTTGTGGGAAATGTAATCATTCCGCAAGATAATTGGATTTGGAGGTCCTCTTTCCAGACATTTTTAATATCCTGTTTGAATAGGATCTGCTAGGCTGCACTAAGTGCAGAAACAGAAAGGAGCCAAAGTCCTATTGACTCTGTAGGACCGAGACTTTGCTATAAAGAGAGAAATGTCACCCTTCCAAGGGAACAAATCAGATTTATCCTGGACTGTCTCTGAGAAGATTAGATTGATCAATTCTGGTAAATACATTTATTTAAACTTTGTAAGTACCACACAATCCTTTCTACTTTATTGACAACAAAATTTTAGATTTATGGTACAGTTTGATTTCTTGAATTGTTACCTTTATACAAGTTTTACCAAAACAGTCATTTGAGGAGGAACTGCAGTACACATCTTCTAATAAGTTTATAAATACCCAAAGTTTTAAGCAATGTAATAGTTTCTCTTTCCCTCCATTTTGCACCAGCTTGTCCATAAGTCTCACGAAGGACATATAGCTTCATTTCAAATCCTTGCACAGCATAAGCATGATAGATCTAGGTTATCGATTCAGACAAGACTAGCAAGAGACTCCGAGTTGGTCTTTAACATGATGAGATATCCAGGTCAGAATTTCAGAAGGCTGAAAAACAAATTTACGTGCCATGAACTCCAGGTACGCTAGGTGGGAGCTGACTAGATTTTGGTAGACTGTTGTTTTAGGTTTGGTGGTACAAGAGACATGGACACCTATTTTGATATTTGGAAAGCCTATTAGATGAAAAACCAAAAGGCAAATGTGATGGGATTTAAGAATCTAATTCCATTGAGAGAGTTAATAACCTTTCATGTCCAGAGCTCCTAAAGGGAAGCCTGTACACCTGAAAGGGCATTTCAATTTTGAGACATATAAAAATGCTGGTTTAAACCTGTATGACTCAGATGCATATTCCCATGTAGTTACAATCACCAAGGACAGCTTACAGCAGTGTACCGAGAGCTGATGTGAAATCCCACTCTCCTCTGTATTTTTGTCACTACATTACTATCGGTGGAATCAGTGATATTAAACACTCGTATCATGATTTGTAGCATAGACTTGTGAGTCATTCTTGAATAATAGGGCTTCAACCTACAAAGATCTTATCACACGGTTTGTTTTAAGAAGTTTCTTATTGCAACAGCCAAGTCTCTGGTAGCACATTTATAGCAAACGATCTGCTTTCACGGTAACTGTTCCCAGTTCTGTCACTTAGCTGCAGAATGATCTGGAGCATGATTGTGCTTTGGCTTCTTTAGGCATAAAACTGGACCGTAATATTATTTCTTATGCCCCAGAAGTACTTTAAGACCTATGAAAACTTTGCAAGCGTATATAAATGCATGTGTACAAAAATAGGTACTGGCAGTTTCTTTAATGTCCCTTTTAGTCCTCAGACACTACAGAAATTATTCTCACACACTAGTACCAGTAGTAGTTGTGACAGATTACATGAGGATGCTTTTATCTTCAGATTTAGCTGATGATCTACAAATACAAACCACTAAAAATGACAGAAGTCATTTTTAAAATAAATATTTTTAATGTTTAAAAAATATTAAAAAATAAAATATTTTTAATCCAGGTGCCGATGGGAGTAGGTGGGAAGGACGGTACAGTTGGGATGGAAGCGATATAAAACCATGTGCATTAAAGGAACATTTCACTGGTTGTTCACTAGAGAAACAATGTTGAAATCTCTCACCATGTGGTGCAGAGTATATCAATGTGATGTTAGATATCGAAGCTCCCTCAGTCCTTCAGATGAATTCATGTTTCTAATTTCATGGAGGGAATGAAAATTGATCAGCAAAGATGATTTATGTACACTGCAACGACACCATAATTCAACATTTGCTATCATTTGTTATTTCAGGATGCCTATATGCATTTCTATGGGAAGAGCTCCCTGTTCCTTTAGAGAGTCTTTGAATAGATGCAGAGTAATATTCAATAATAAATACTAAATATATTAGAACATCCAATCAAACATTCCTAGTAATTGCAGTTCTTGGTAATAACTTTATAATATTTAACTCTAGGTTAGCACATTTCATTAGGAAGTATATAAACTTATCACAACAAATGGCAAAATTCTTGCTCTCACTTCAGCAGATCGAGGCGTTCAGCAGTGACATTCACTGAGCTGCAAACAAGCTTCTTGAGCCCAGTTGGGTCCTCTGTCACCCAAACCCCCAGCAAGGCTTCAAAGGTAAAACCAAGAAGCAGAATGGAGTAAGATCCACTCAAAATGAGATCTGGGGGTTTATAGAGTACTAAAAATCAAGAGAATTAAGACAACAGTGAGAAAAACCAGTGCAAGGAGAAAGAGAGGTATTTAGAGTTGGTAGATTTAAGCAGATTAAAGAGTGAACGTTAATGATTAATCTTGCTTATGATTTAGGAAGCAATCCACTCACCACACAACCTAACTGTGCCACTAATCCATGCTAATGGCGATAATTCCCCAAAGCCAAGCTATGTATGGTTTATTATATTTTGTTTAGACACACTACTGAGTAAGAGAGTCCCTGCCATAAAGGGATTGCAGTCGAAAGCAATGAAACAAAGACTACCCGTAATATCTAATATAAATGAGATGAAAGCAGTAGTGTCAACATGACAATGTGATAGCATCAGTGCATGCACCAAGAACTCTGCATTCATTCTGAGAGAAGTTATAGTCTCCCCCTGCAGATTTGGGTTCTATTTCTTTTTTATCATCTAGTGAGGAAAACATAAAACAAGCTTTTACACTAGGGATGATTTTGTTCAAACATTAACTTAGCTGGCACACTGTGGGAAAGCCATATAGGAAACTTGTTGTTTTTAACATAGTTTTGGGTCAGTAAGCTTCTTTGATTAGAAAATGGGAAATGTTCCAGAATTGCAACAGAAAATCTGCCACTGTCATCATTTTTCCACAGCTCATGCTAGCAATTATAGTTTGGCATATGAGTTCAATTCTAATTGATGACAATATGGGTGCCCCAGGAAAACAGAGGTAAAGATATTCTCTCAGGTAATTGTAGTTTTCCCCAGTTAATTTTAAAAGCACTTATGACAGATGGCTAAATTATGCCTATGTCCTTCACTTCAAGAAGTGATATTTGTCAGACTGTCCCTTTTGACTACTCGAGCAGCCCATTTTAGGGATGTTTTAACTCATGCACCTTTGTGACGCTTCTTCCTCATGCTGATATTTATCCAGGATCTTTCATAAGTGTAAGTTCCATATCCACATTAACATTATGATTCAACATAGCTGGCTGTGTCCAAGGAAGCATGCCAAGATACATAAATCCAAAACCCTTTGGAAAGTACATGGACAGACAAGGAAAAATAAAAATTCCAGCTGCTCAGTGAGACTGTATTCTGACAGCTATTGCATGTCCTTCAGAAAAGGACTGGTAGTAACTACCACTTTTCTGTCTCATTTCAACACCTCAGTGGAGACATCTGAGACCTCACAAAGAGATAAATGGAGCATTAACTAATGTCCCCATTGAGCAGACATCATTTGGCATTACTGTAAATTTACTTGCTAAAGACGAGCTTTAAAAAAATACGTAGAGGCACAGTTCCTATGTACAGCCCAAAGCTCATCCCAAGAACTGCAGTTTAAAGAGGACTACAAAGGGCAGATCTCAGTCCCCTTGTGCCCAGGCACCCAAGTACCGTGGCGACTTTAAAGGACAAGTACTCATTTCAAGAGAAATGCAGTATTACTTCAGGCAGGGGACCAAGAATTGTCCATAAATGGATCTATGTATTACAGATTTTTGTATAAGCAGCCCCACAGTTGTTGGCTGAGCATTGCAAACATCTTGCTCCATCACTCATTTTTTGTGTTGAAACATTTTTTTCATTCATACCTTTTCTATACTTTTATATTATGTAGATCTCTCTGTCTAATCTATCTACTTAAAACACTGTGTGTACTGTCCTGCCCGAGATTTGATTGTGGAAGGTAATTTTAGATTGGAAGAGTATTCTAATGTTTATTTTCTCCAGGACTCTGATGCCATGATGATTTTTTGGCCTTTTTATATACCCCTTTTATATACCCCTTTATACAGCCTTTTATACAGCTTTTATATACCCTCAGTGCTTTTAGCCCACACACTTGTAACTACCTCAGTCTCACACCCCATGTCCCGTTCAGCCAGGAGACCAAACATCCTGGAAGACGCTTCTAAGGGTCAGAGAGCCCCAGATACCAAGGTCCTCTCTAGAACACATCCTGGAAACTGAGACAGGCCCAGCCAGGGGGGAGATTCCTCAGAATGGGGGGATTCATTCGAGTCTCTCACTGGGCAATCTTTGATAGATGTGCTCATTTGCAAGGCACGATCTGTTGGGGATGCCGGTGGGGGCATCCCGGGGTGTACATTCCGCCGTATACTTCGGCACACTCCACTTGGACAGTGTGGGGCACCAAGGATCCTAAATAAACAGCGAGGTAAAAACCCCTTTCCCTTTAACCATGTCTGGCTCTCAATTTTAAGACCAGGAAAAGGCAACACTCAAATCAAGGGGTTTTTTTTTAAAATCTACTGAAAACCTAAATTCCCATGCTGTTTGCAATACAACAGCAAGGTGTTACCTGGGGTTGCCCAAAACTATTGCTCATACATATGTTTTCTATATTACTTTAAGTTGCTTTTAGGTGTCTATTACCAACATCACTTTTTAAATGACTGCAATTTTAAAGTTCTCACCAAAGAGAATACCTGTTGTTGTCACACTACAAAAAAACCCAAACAAACAAACAAACAAACAAAAACTAAAATAAAAGGAAACAGAAAATTCAAAAAGAAAATGAGATATGAAATAATCAAATACCAAGAATATAATTTTTTTTTTTTGCTTCTCATTTCCATTGTTTTCATTTTTAATTCTTCAGAATAAAATCAAATTTGAACACGTTTACCTTCATGTCTGTACAAGTTTGGGTTTTTTCTATGTTTTCTGCTGTTTTATTAATATTTCTAAAGACTATTTATGACTAGGAAGAGGTACAATGCAGATATTTGAATCCTGGTACTGTTTATAACAAGCCAAAAACCACCAGCTCTAACAACCATGTGCTGATTTCCATGTAAATCAGATCAGTTTGCAACACCCATCTGAGCTGCGTCCTTGAGGAATGGCTCTCATTCAGTGCAGAATTTTATTTACTGAAACCAGTCTTTCATGTTCACTACCCAAGTGCTTATAAGAAAACATATTTTCAGTGGGGAACTATTTACCTGCTGCAACTATGAATGTTAACATACAGGAACTTTTGAAGCCACATCATAACATGGTCCTTTCCTCTCACCCTTCAGTCTTTTTTGCCAGAAACTATTGGGTTTGAGTTTATTTAACTTTAAGTCATCTTTCAAAATAGTGTCATATCCATTGCTCGCTTTTCACACAACAATCACTTGTGCCTTAAAATCTTAATGCATCAGTCTGGTCTGGGATTTGACTGTCAGAAAGTGACCGCTAGGTACAATGAAAGAAAAACAAAATGGAAAAGAAAGATTTTGGGTTAGTTCTGCATCCTGGAGGTAAATTTCTGGCTCCACTGAACACAGTGCTCCTAAACTCAGAGGATTTTAAGATATCTAAGACCTAACTCAAAATAAAGTCACAGAATATGTACTGGAAGGCAAAGGAAAGGAGAGAAGAAGGGAAGAAAAAGAGAGAGGCAGGAATAGAAAGGCAGGAAGAAAGGAAAAGAAGTTGTGCTATAGGTGAAAGTAAGAAAGCAGAAAGTAGCTCAAAGTCTGTCTACAATTTAGACCTAAGTGTCTATACCCGGAGAAGGGATTTTGGTCTGCAGAACCTCAAAGCACAGCCTGAAATCAGAATGCAGCAAAGTTCTCTGGAAGTTACTGCCAGAGCATTTGCAGGGACAAGAGGAAAAGGCAGCTTTAGAGCAATAACCAAGAAATTACCTGCCCTTAGGACATGAGGGCAAAGTCAGGAAACTGAATGACTCAGATCATCTCATGTGCAAGGGAGGAGGGAGCAGTGCTAGGGACTATCAGTAGGGACTCCCAGTAGCCCAAGGCTGGAGGCTGCACCTTTAGTCACTTTGGTGAGGCCAAAGAAAGTTGCTGCTCTTCCTAAATGAAGCAGAATAAGAGAAAGGGAGGAATTACTTTAAGCAGCAAGAAAGTAAATGTAGCTTTTTAAATCAAATTGGAAAGAATGAGGCCCTCTGAATATTATTTTTTTACCGTGGTACAGAAATTTCCCAACTTCATGGCTTGAATACTGTTGGGTACTTCAGGCTCAATTCACTTGAAATACAGATAATACAATTTGTTTCTGCATCGTGCTGAAACAAACATGTTCCTACAACATCCTTCAACAGAGCAACATTTCTTGACAGAAAACTATTCCATTATAAATGCAAGCCTTCTTAAATATTTTCCTGTGCAACCATTCCTCTTTCAGCGTAAGAACAATTGTTCTGAATAAGGCTGGCGAGGCTTCTGTTGAATTTAATAAATGTTTTCCTAGACTACAACAAGTTCTCTTTTTGATATTTGCATAATCTTTGCTTTGCTGCCCACACATTCGCTAAATGGAGGCAAGCCATAGTCCTTTTCAGGCATATTTTAGAAACACAGATCTGTGTTAAAAACCAGCTAGCATAATAGCTGGAGACTAGGAAGTTATATTATGCATTACAATAAAGGAATGCAAAAAATAGTATTTGGTCATGTAAATCTTCAAGTTCATCTTGAACCCTTGTATTCAACATCAAAAGAAAAGCAGAAGTCTAAGACACTGATTCTACAAGTTATTCCATATAGAAGAGTCCAAAGGTCTCAACAAAGCTGTGTAGGACTGCCCATATATATTAGGTTACAGCAGGATTTGACTTATTTTTCCCAAATAAATGAATAAGATGCAGATTTCCTTTTTTTTTTCTCTCTTTTCTTATTTTTCTGAAAAAAAAAAAAAAATCCAAGCTCTTTAATTGCTTATCTTAAAGCAAAACCAAACCAATCTTCCCCAGATTGCTTCCACTCTTCCATTGCCTTTTCTTCTAATAATTTAGATGTGACAAAGAAACCAATCTACCCTTCACCTCAAACTACATTACTTAAAAAATATACATCAGCAAAATGGTATTGTTCTTTCCTCTTATTTTCGCATCTCATAATTTAATTTTTTCATACGTACAGAAACCCTTTACATTTACAACAAAGTTACATCAACTGCTGGTGTGGGTTGACCAAGCCCAGTCACAGAAGTTAGATACCAAGACAGTTGTTTTTCCAGTGCCACTGCTGAGATAAAAGATAAAAGATGTTGATGTTTGATATTATCTCTCAAAACCACACTCTTAGCAGTATAATTAATGTCAGATTGTGCTGCCAGCCTACTAGCAACATGTGAAAAATATAAAATCAATTCTTTCTGGGGTACTTTTGAATAAGATAAATGAGAACTCCTTTTCCAGTATTAATTGCTAATTGGAATTGTATTTTATACAGAAAGTCTATGCAATCTATAAAAAGCATAAGAGATTCTCCAGGTGCTGCCCACCCCTGTAATTGATGAGACATCTCTAACATCAGAGAAAATCAGAATATCTGGAATATTTTTTTCCTTACAATATCTGGCCAACACTTTCACAGCCTGCCATTTCTTTAAAATTCAGGGATCGCTTCACAGACGAGAGAGGTTTTGGGGAGGAAAAAGCCCCTCTCTTCATAAAGACATAAAACAACTCAAAGGAGCCCCTCATGATTATGAAACAAGAGGATGCTGCTAGTTCTTCTGATTGCAATGAAACATACCTGCATATATTTGTTATGTAACTGTTTTAATAGTCCTTCCAAAAGGAAAAAGAGAGCCTTGCGAGTGCAAAACAGCAGCCAGCTGCACTTGCACCAGCCTGCTGAAGCTCCTACTAATGCAATTTGGGTCCATAAAAAATACAAAGCTAGTGTGGCAAATACCAATATCCTTATAGGAACTTTTGCAATATTTATCTTCTTTTTCCTCATAGCCTTTAGTGGCATTTGCAGAAAAATTATGAGATAACCCATTCCTTTAAAATAAAATCAAATTTAAGAGGCACAAATTTCCAGACTTCATAACAGTGGAAAAAAAAGCTTGAAAATGCTATACAAATGTAACATGAAGGCTCAGTGAATGTCTTCAGATCTCAGCATACACTGACAAGTCAAGATTTCTTTTCCTTCTGTTTATCAGTCAGAAGATTTTTCTTAACTCTTAAAAAATTTCTATTTACTGCTGTGCAGCTAAATAAAATGGCGTTAGCAGTATTAATGCCATTAAACAGGAAGTATTTTTGGAGCAGTGAACTACAATAATTTAAAAAATTAGAGATGGAAGACATTGAAAGAACCCACTTAGAGTCCTTACTTGTTTTGTTGGGTTTTTTTTATAATTCCATTCAGAAGGAAGCACGTATCTTTCAAAAAGATATCCTGAGAAGAATGATGACCTGTGTAGACAGGAGAAGACAAAAAAATCTGTAATCTTGCTGAAGGAGACTGAAAGGAGGTGAGATGCTTTGACCCAGACCTCTATAACTGAGTTCAGGCTTTTGGAATCTAAAAGGCAACTCGCAGGTGAAAGGGCCAAGTGTATTTTTTCTCCTAGTTAATCAAATATAGATTCTATCAAAATTATATAGCCATAAAGCAGGTTCTACACACATATGTACTTTCTGAATCAGCCTAGAATTTAGTGAGCCAGTAATTAGAAGCCAAACTGAGTGATCTTTCATCTCCTGCCATTAGTACTGTTTGCTTCCTTTTAGCAATGTTGTTCATTATCTTCTTCTGAATATCAAGTGGGTTTTATTTTTATTTTTTAATTCTCTCAGATAAATTACATGTGTCTAATCCACTTAGATAATTCAGAGCTAAGATTTTTCCAGTGTTGACCTTTGCGAAGGTCTCTTTGCCATCTGTTTTTATATTTAATTAACAGTTTTTTCCTTCTTGCAGCAATCTCTCAAAGAATGAAATAAATGACTATAATCATCACTATCAGTTTGCCCTTATTTGATCTCCTGACCACAGAATCACATTCTGGTGATTAAACAGTATTTCCACTGTGGACATTAGACATCATAGCTGTTATGTCTATTAATCTTGACAAAAAACAGGAGATAGATTTTCCCCCTCTCCCCAGGTAAACTCTTCATCCATAGCAGAAAAAAACATTATATGGTCATTTCTTCTCTTTTTCTTGTTCTTGTGGTACTTTCCTCACATCTTTTTTTTTATTCAAAACAATTTGGAAGTGTTTAGATATTGTTCTAATCAGGTCTACTGCTGGTTACACATCATTTCTGATAGCTAAATGTGATTTAAAGTAATACAAACGTAGACTTAATAGCAGAGATTAGATTGGGCATTTCAATCTTCAGCAGCTGACTGACAATATGGAAATCTACTCCTGGGAGGTATGTCCCACTTTAAGGCAATTCTCTGCACAGCAGTTGACGCATAATATATTAATTCTAAACAAAAAACCCAGGGCCTGAAGTGCATTCCTCTCACTAGTTAATAACATTATTTCATGTATTTCAGGCAATGGGGTTTTTTGGTGTTTTTTTGTTTTTTTTTTCTCTTAAGATATCTTCATTTCAGGACAAATTTGTCCATGCCTGGGTTTCCAGGGCATCACTTCAGCATGAGATGATTTGGGGCAGTATATGACTAGATAACAGTGTATAACTGGAGCAGAATTGTCTGCCATAATAGAAATCATTCCTTTTTAATAGGAATAAAGTGAAAAGAGTGGAGGAAGGACCAAAGGAAGGAGTTTATACATCTCCACCCCTTGGGCAGCTTGTGCTCCCTCCCAGGGAGCTGCCATTAGGAACATCTCAGCTGGAGTTTGTGCAGGATGGTGCCTCTCTTCCCTATGGTCCAAGCTCCCAGTGAAAACTGGATCTCATTCTCTCCATTTTTTTACAGAAGTCTCTGCATTAAGCCTGATTATTTGCTCATTGTTCAGTAACAGGATGAATTTAATCTTTTTTAACACAAATCTCAAAGAATATTGTATTATTTTTAAAAAGTGTTTAATTTGCTTCCTAATTTTTTCAGAAGATCATGCATGCAGAATTAATATTGCTTTAATTAACCAGGCATATGAAATCCTGCCTCCTGAAACAAGATGTCAAAACTTTATATCAAATATTACCATTCAATAAGTTGAGATTCTCCATATTTTAATTTCCAGTGGATGCCTTTGGTCTCCATGGAAACTGATCCAAGGAGGTTTGAAACATTACATATTATTTAATATATCGTATATTCCCATAATGTTGCCAGAAGATCTGTCATATCTGTTCAAGTGTAAAGTACCAAGAGAGTTAAGTAAAGGAATACATTAAATTGAAACTCATTGTAGCCCATCGCTGTTGACACCACTGGCCTTGAAAGATTTTCAATGAGACTTCTGAGAAGAATCTTGAAAAATCAATAATCTCATCAGAAAATGTGCCGATTATTGTAGTCAACAAGCTCATAATAAATCATCATATTCTATAATCATGCCATTGAAGTTTGGATAGACTTTAAACAATTAATGCTTCGCTTTTCAGTCAAAATTAAAAAGTAGTAACATTTACTGGGATTAATGAGGCTATTCTTTGATTTCTAACACAAGTTATACACTTAAAATCTATAGAGATAATTTGGTGATCAAGGAAATAAAAATACATGACAGTTAGCTGATACTTTTATTCCTTCAGTTTTCACAAAATAGAGCATTTCATAACCAAATTGCTAGTTACGAGTTGGTCTAAAGGAGAAATAACATCATACAACTACATTTAAAATTATTCTAGAGATAATAATTGAAATTTTTCAAAACATTTCATCTTTTTTTTTTTTTTTTCTGGATTTAAAACTACTTCTGCTGAAAACTTTGTAATTATGGTACCACTTGCTACGTGAGCCTCGGCTTCTTTGACAGAAGACAAGCATTTTGTCATAGGAATTAGTTAGGTGAATGCGTGCAGATGAATTGTTTGTGGGTGGTTGTGCCTTTTGGAGAGGTCCCAGTTTCTGTCCTTTATGGGGAGTGACCCCGTACATGTGTGCAGCACTTCCAGTGACTTGTCAGAGCATCAGTGACCCCTGGCCAGTGACTGACCTGCCATGCCAGCTTCTCACTAAACCTCCATGGCCCTCTGTCAGCACTAAAAGTTTAAAAATGTGAAAATAAGGGGACTGTCATTGAATAACCCACTCCTTTTCTCAGCTGAACTGTACTTGGGTCAAGCAAATTGTCAGGGAAAAGGCCCACCCTGCTGTCAATGCGAGACTCTAAAGCAGGTCCTGTCAGACCCTTTAATGAAAGGCTGAGGAAATACAAAGCATCTTGCTTTCACTGTAGCACAAAGAATGGCACAAATTGACCTTCTTTTCATGGAAATGAGAAATGGCAAGTAAAGAGTTTTACCTGCCTCATTTTTAAATATTGACACAAAAGAAAATTTTAAAGATTGCACTAACTTTTTCAAGATCCCCTTTGAGAACATTTCTTCCCAAAGAACCAGAGATGATATAAACACATTGCAACTGAAATTGAGAGGTTAGGGGGGAGAGAGTAATGAAAGAATATCCTAAACAAAGGAGGAATGGTTTAAAGAAAAGCACAGTCAGGAAAGTGCCTACACAGCGAGGCTGCAGCACACACAAGCTCAATTACAGCTAGCACTGAAAATAATAGCGGAGGAGACATAGTGCTCTGAGCTCTGGATGTTCATGGAAGATCCTTGGCAGGTAATTGTGCCTCCTCTTTCCTCTCTTTCTGCTACATAAGCCTTCTCCTTAGCAATTAAAACTCTGCCTGCAATCTCATTCAAAATGAGAGCTTGCCTGCTGTAACTCATCATCTGTCACTTTCTAGTCCTGACTGGGACACAGAGGTGTGGGTTTCTGCCCAGATGTCTGGATAGTGCCTGTGACACTTTGGCCCAGTTTTCCTCATGCTGGGAAGATCTGCTGCTGGAAAGCTTGTGGCCCAGAGCATCTTATTAAGGACACTTGCCTCCTGTACCTTTAGACCAGGGTAGGGAGTATATTCCTTGTGCTTGCAGGGAGAGAGGACTGCAAGGCGGGAGAGCATCCCTAACAGGGAACTGCTATGCAGATAAAGAACCTCTTTGGTACTTTGCCCAAGTCCCCATCTTTGGGGAGAGAGACTCGTTTCATGTAGCTTTCCTTAGAGCATGGGGACTGCAGATATTTTTCATGTTATGATTTAACACTTAGGAAGCATTTCTTTCCCTCCTTTCCTGGCTATCACTAGTGCTGCAGTGAGAACAGACCAGATACTATTCACCTTAATTATAGCAAGCACTACAGCAGCAGCAGCAGCATCCACTAAGGAGTGAATATACCTGTGAGATTGATTCTTTGCCTTGTACTGTGCTTAAAACATTAACAGTAGAAGTTCAGCTTAGAAGACTTCTCTGGGATTAATGACTGACTGGGTTAATGGTCTGCAACTCAGTTGTTATTGCTTAATAATGATGCTTAACATTCATGTAGTTCCTTTCTTTAAAGGATCTTAAATATTAAGTATCAGTTTTCATTCAGTGCATTTATATTCCAAGTATCCCAAAGTGGCAGTAGAAAGCTGTGGGCAAGGGCACCACCTATTACATGCTTAGCAATAGTGCAGAGGTTTGAAAAGTAGTTTAGTAGCACTGATGAGAGATGTACTCTCTGCACAAGAACCACTGCAATGGATTAACAAACCCACATACTTATTTTACCAGCCCACTCAGAAGGGAGGACAAAGTAGACAATAGTCCAAGCACAGCAGACTCCTGAAGATTCTTTTTCAGTATTTCACTGCCCTTGCAAACACCTTCATATAAAATTATGGTTTTCTTAAGCAAGCTATTGCAGGGATGGCCAGATCCTCACAAACTAGAGTGCAGTCATCTTTTCTGGCTGAGTGATAGATATCCTCAACCTCAGACTCCTAATAAAGGGTTTGGCAAGAATAGTGAGAAATCATCTATTCACATCCATGTATATCTATCATTTGTAGCAGTAAATGCTTTATCATTACCAGAAAGATCAAATATTAATTATTCCACATTTTACATCATCTGTGGAATTAGTTACTACACCAAAGACAACATGTCCCAGAAAGGTGTGTTGAGTTCACAGTAAAACCTTGTGTAAGTCACTGTCAGATGCCCTATAGCTAAACTGTGAAATGAGGGAACTCAGTATTATGACAAGGAAACAATCATTTAGAGGAAAAGACTGGTTTTGATCATTGCCTAGGTCAATCTTGTACTTTGTCTTCATACTTCACTATAGATTATATTACATTTGCACTATTTTCACACAGGCCCAGCATGCAGCACGTGTTTAATACAGGTACATGGTCAACCTCCATCACTCACATTTTCTGAAAATACTAGTGTGGCATTTAATCTTGGATTCAGTTTGACACAAAAAATTTTGAATCTGAAAATGCAGAAAAATTTCTGCTGACTTCAGTGAGCACTTTGGCCTGGTCAAATTTATCTGTTTTCTCTCAAAACTTGAGGCTAAGAGTACATTTGGAGTTGCAGTATTGCTTGGAAAAGAGATTTGAATCTTCAGATCTTCCCAATATCAGTTTAGGAAAGAGACCACAGAAGAAAATCCCTTCTGCATGAAGAACGATGTTGGTAAGAATGAATATTCTTAAAAGAAAACTTTAAAAATCTGATAGGTAGGAATGGGCTTCAGAATGTTTGTTCTTCTCAGTAGGAAGTCTGTATGAACTAAAACAAACAGCATGAAGTTGTATCGTGGGGGGTTTAGGCTGGGTATTAGGAAAAGGTTTTTCACCCAGAAGGTGGTTGGGAACTGGAACACGACAAGAGTTCAAGATCTCTTTGAACAGTGCTCTCAGGCACAGGGTGGGATTCTGGGAGCTGTCCAGTGCAGGGCCAGGAGTTGGACTCTGATGGTCCTTGTGGGTCCCTTGCAGCTCAGGACACTCTTGTCAATTCTATAAACAAAACAAGAGAGGTTTTGCCAGTCAAAAGGCAGATCAATTCCATAGATACACATAGTACAAGAACTGCAACAGCTGAGTAGAGAGGGGCTGCTCTGGGCCCTACAAGTGAAGCACAAAACCACTGCAAGTTGAAATTTTCTTACCAGACCTGGGCTTGCCGTACAGAGAGGTACAGCAGCAGCTTGGGCTCTCTGCTGCTGTTGCAAGGAGATGAGCACTGGTGCCTATCCCACTCCTAGCTCTGCTTCCATTTGCAGGTTGCTCAGTGCACAGCTGAGGGCTCTCATTTTCTCACTCTGTCACTTTTACCAACACCATGCAGATCACAGAAACACGAAAAAGCATTAAATAGCATTCTCTGCATTCTACTGGAAGAAATTTTCCAATGTCTTTAATGCAGAATGTTTCAGAAAGGCTTTGAAAAGGGAAAAACAGTTGATCTTTCAAAAAAATTTAAAAAAATAAATTCTGCCTTTAAAAGAGTACTTTTGAAGGTAATAACTCCTGAGTGCAGCCAGTAGAATAGCTTTTTTTATTTATAGGAAGATAACAAAGTTTTAAATAATCAATTGTAGAAATCTTCTGGGAAGATCTGATTTCAAAATGTAATTCTCCTAGCCTAGGCTCTGTAATTCACTATATATCACCATAGATCCCATCCTTATTGACTGAGATGGGAGGCCTGCAGGGCTTGTTAAAAATCTATAAAATCTATTTAAACGTTTCAGCTTTGGCATTTGGTAGAAGCAACCTGACATCAGCCAACCTGAAGAACTTCATCTGTGCAAATAAAAAAATTCACTGAAGGTCTAGAATTTAAGACAGGAACTTGAAATTTTTAAACAAAATCTTCTTGGCCACAACATAAAAAGCAACATATCAACACATTTTCAGCATCTGTTTTTTCCCCTGAAACTTTACTCCATAATATTGTCTCGTCAGTGGCGTAACTTTATGAGTGGATAATCTTCAGTCTTGCCAATCATTTCTACCATGAACCTTCCCAAAAGGTTCATATTCGGAGGAACAGCTGCACTACCTTTCTAGAATAGGTTAGTAACAGATGCATCAGAGTTTCCATTAATTACCGGTACTACACAGAGTAAAAACAGTTTTTTATTTTTGGGCCCTGGTTCAACATTTAAAAGTAACGCACAAGATACTGCTGAATAAACACTCTATTCCAGATATGTTTAGATTTTTTTTGTTTGTTTCTGGTGTTTGGTTTTTTTTCCTATATTTATTTATACCAAATATTGACAGAGTTTTGCCTAGCTTGAGATGCCATATTTTTTATTGATTACAGAATATTTAGGCAGGCATAATGAAATCTAAACAATCCAGTCTTTAGTTTCAAATCCAAAAGCCCCTTCTGTAAACATTAAAAATGTGCAGGTCTCAAAAGTCTGCCAAGGATTCCCCTGGTAAACAGATTCTGTACTACAAAAGCTGCTTGTGCTCAGCCTGTTATATCCTGGGATTTTAGTTATTCCAAAGGAAAGAATCAGGGTCAGAATCAAGCACTGAGTCATGTCAGCTAGAAGGTACCTTTCCTTCTCATTTTTATTAAGCTAGGTCACCTGCTTTTAAATATTGCTACCCAAGGCTTTATTCCCTATTTATTTGGTGGAGGACTGCTACACAGTTTTTTCCCCTTTTTTTTGTTTCTCACTGCTCCCTCCTGCCCTCTTCCCCTGATCTTAAGGTCACAGATATAAAACCTGAATCAGAATTTGAAACAGAAAACCTGTCCTTATGACTTTGCTTCTCAAAAGTAGGTGATGGAAAGGGTAATTTGAAGATAGAGGTGATATGCAGTTCATTGTATTTTTTGCTATGAAATTTGAAGAGAATACCTTTAGTTATTACCAATTGACAAATGAAATGTTGTGTATTGCAAAGCAAAGGCTGAATCATAAGCTAGCATTTATGTCAGAACAGTGATAGAGTATTTTAATTAAATGTATAAGGAGATGTATGATAAGGGGGGAAAACCCATCGAGGCATTTCATCCAGGTCTCTTCGGATACTTTCATTGTGTAATGTTATCAAAAAGGTTGCAGGGCTAAGAATTAACCTTTGATCGAACAGCGCTGTGTTACTGAGAGACTTAAGCGGCTCCGAGCAACGCCTTTCCTCTCCTGTGAACCTACGCAAAGGACAAAATCAGAGTCATTTTTTGTATGCTCAATAAAGCACACCAAAATGTCACATCATTCTTCCCCTGGTGGAATGATCTTACTGAAGATGCAAGTGTTTGTTTACTTTTTACAAAGAATATGTCAGAAATACAGCCTAGCACCGAGTAAGCATCACATCACAGACATTTATAAGCAAACATTCTGCAGAATAAGCTGGTGATGTTCCCAGTTATAATTTGTGGATATGAATTCAGCTGTTGGTACCTCAACAGAACTCAAAGGAAAAGGTGGATTAGAAGTTAAGGCCTTGCCTTCAGACTTCATTCCTCAGGCTGCTACTGGCCTCTTAGGCGTCTTTGGACAAAAATCTTCTCAGCCTTTAACTCAAGGATTTTGGCATAACCACATTAATGTAGGGGCTAAAGGCCTTCACCTTTCTTGGAAGACATGTGCTTCCATTAAATCGTATCGCATTTTATTTTCCCTTTCAGGCTGATGTAGCCAAGCGTCATTTTACAGAATTGAAAGTGTATCAGAGAAAAAAACAACCAACCAACTTTAAGAGATAACAATCCATTACTGAAATCTTATTCAACAGTTACATGCTACTGATGGCACTAAGAGTGTTCCCCATTAAAGGATATTTACTGAAAATTGGTTGAGCTATTAACTAAAGGTAAGTAGTTCTAAAAAAAATGTGATTGTTTTCATTAAGAGCAACCAGCAATTACTTTGGTTAATTGGACTTATTTTGAGCTCAGTGTTTTGCAAAGAGTTTTCAACTTCTGCTCCTTTAAAGCCAGCACGTTCCACCAATTTGCAAAAGGGAATGAAATGTGAGGTGCGAACTCACATACAGAAAGAGCAAACCACAACAAATACAGATGGACAAAAAACCCTATTGAGCGCTGAATTCTAACAGCTGCATTTGTAATACATGGATGACGCAAAAATAGGCAACTAATAAAGACTTTTCTTTTGCTGGAAAAGGCAAATCAGTTAAATGGGCTCACACAGTTTGACATCTATTGTTAAGGAAGGGTTAAAGAAACTTCCCAGCCTGAATGTCCAGGAGCCACTCTGGCAGCCACCCTCTCACCACACCAGACTCTCACTGCTGGGACCAAAGTCCCTTCACAGCGGCGGCTCCAGTGATCCAACAGGTCCTCACTGGACTTCCCCACACTCAGCCCAGGTTTCCTTACTGGTTTGACGTCAGGTTTCCCGTAGCTGAGTCTCAGATGTCTTGTTCCATGAAGCACTTTATTCCTGGTGCAGTAACACAGAAACACCCTGACCTGGTGCCTCTGAGGAGCCCAAAGAGTGCAAACCCTGGGCTTTTATCCCCTCACAGTCCAAGTACAAGAAGATCTGAGGTTCTCAGCTCCTGCCATGTCTCTCACCTGGTTGAGCCACAGGTGCCCTTTGTTATCCAAAGGGTTGGCAGTTCCTCCACCCAGAGCTCACCTGCATCTGCACCCCAGGCCACCTGCACTGAATGCAATCCTCAACAGAAGAAATGTCTCTACAGTGTAGGAACAAATAAATTCCATAACTGGATAGGCATTCCCAGTAAGACTCTCCTGCTTAATTTATCCAGTCCTTGGAGACCAGGAACCATGAACACTGAACAGAAGAGCTGCAGCAGCATTTTGTGCAGCATCCAGGAGATGTTCCAGGAGATGTTTGCCTGCAGACAGAGTTCATCACTTGAAGCCATTCTTCTGAAAGCAAACTGCCCAATTTTGCACTTTTCAACCTGAAAATCAAAGTGGAGAAGGTGAAGGGAAAGCATACAAGCACACATTCCTCTTTACCACTGCCCAACCCTAGGCTGGAAGCACCAGGTGTTTACAATAAAAAGGATGCCAGTCTTGTATTCTGGCATCAAGACGCAAAGGATTTCACGCAAGAGAACCTTTGAAGAAGCACTGCTGCCATTTTTCACTCTGGTCTGTCAGAAATATGACTAAACCTAAACATAATGGGTTCTCCAATAACAAAAGACGACGAAAATTTTCTTTGATTTCTCTCTGCTACTATTTATTTCTTTACACCTCTCAGCTCCATTCCTCCCTATGTGTGTGAGATCAAGAAAAAGAGAACAGTCCCTTATGACCAATAGGTGATGTTTAACCATGAAAGTGACTTGACCCCAAAGTTTATGGAGAGCAGGTTTTCTTTGGAAGCCAAGAAATCTCACAGAACAGTATAAACACCAGCACTGCCCGAAGCACATGCTTACACAAGCTACCTTGGGCAGCAGGGGATGGAGCCAGACCAAACAGTAGCAGATTTTGGTGTCACTCACTGATCAGGGGTAGCTAGAGTAAGATTATTATTAGGGAAGAGGAATGAGAAAAGCATCATAGGACTAAAAATAATGACTTCATGTATCTGGGAAGTTGATTAATGTTTCTGAACCAGCCCCTTTCACAGCACCAGAAGAAATAATGAAAAATGTAAGCATATTTTTAGGAACAGTGGAATGATAATATATGCAGGGGAGGATGACTCTGATTTTCATATCAAATAGCTGCCCGACTATGCACAGTTCTGAGGGTGCAGAACCGCTATTGGCAGCCCATGTTTTATTTTTCAAATTGAATTTCAGGAGAGACACTGAAGCTTTTTTCTTCCTCCTCTCCTGCTTCCAGAAAGACAGCCTGAGTGAAATGTAATTTAGCATGCAGGAGTTCTGGACCCTTGTAATTATTTGGGGAGAAGGTGTTGAATGGCTGGGGATTTGGAGTCTGAACAGAAGCCAGGAAAGAAAATAAGAAATGCTAGGAAAAGCAGCATAGCAAATAGACAGAAATCCTATTAAATACTCAGACCAGAAGAGGAAATAAGCATGAGAAATACGCAGCTGGAACAGAGTAGAAAAAACAGTTTCTTGCATATATTTCTCACAACTATTACTCCAATAGATTTCATGGTGTTTGGACCAGGCTTCCAAGAATGGAAGATATGAATGAGAAGCCAAATAAGAAGGAATTGGGAAAAGAAATCTAGTAAAGGAGGAGTAAACTCTCAATTTAATAAATTTTGATATTTAGGGAATAGTTCATTCAGCTTAAACTCAAAGTATATGGTACAATAATTTTTTGCAAAAACACATTTGAAGCTCTGACTAGCCTGTGAGAAAGCATATAACAAATTTATATTTCAGTTAAATACAAAAATTACTTGAATGGTGAATAAAATGAATTTTTTAAATTATATAAAAACAACCTTGAAAAGTCAGTGCTGACAGTAATTCAAATGTTAATAATTTAAAAAAAAAAAACCCAAAAAACAAAAAACCAACAAACTAAATTGAACAAACACTGAAAAAATCCCGCCAACAAGCAGCAACCTAAACCTCAAAACTTAAAACAAAGAAAAAACCTTCATCTGTTATTTTACCTTCAAGTATTTCCTGCCATGAGACTACATCACAGTGGGGAACCATGAACTAGGCATTTTACCTTTATTTACACCCAGCCGAGACAAGTATTCCAAATAAGGGAGCAATTCATCTGATTTGCCTCCAAAGCTCATTATGTTTCTTTTGGTCTCTACACAGAATATTTTATCCAAGCAGACTTCTCTTTCCTTTTGACATTTTGTCCATTCTTATCTGCTCCTTAACTTTCCCTGATTTTACCTATATTTTACCCTTTGGGTTTTGTAACTACTAACACAGAAAATAAACGATTTCCTTTTCTTCCATTTATTTCTCAGTCCAAATCATACCACCTCTCAAAGCAGTGTAAATTAGTAGTGATGCCTTGAGTGGCCACCTAAAACACAGAGACCGGACAAGAATTAGAGAATAAAAGAAGGTATTTATTTGAAGGGCCTTCAAAGGCTCACCCTGGGCAGTCCAGAGGCTCCACCCCAGATGGACCCTGGCTCACGGGTTCTTCACCCTTTGATAAGTTTGGTTCATTTGCATATCAGGGTTCATTCTCCAATGATCACCTCAGTTCATGATGGAATCACCCCAAGTTTGTCCCCCTTTAGAGGCTTTGAGTTGACACATTTGGGGCCTGGTGTCCTTGGAGTGGAAGCCTGCAGCGGTTTGTTGTGTCTGAGCAGCAGAGGAGAACAGCAGCTCCCAGGCCACAAGGAACTGCAGAGTCACACACCAGGCAGGGCAGGGGTTGAAAAATATAAAAGTTAAAACCTAAGGCATCAGTAGCAGCATGGGAAAAAAAAATAATTTTTGAAATTTTAGTGTGTTGGAACATTATGAGATTACTGATGATGACTGACAGATGATACAGGCTAAAAGATTGTTTTCAAAAAGTGTCCTGCTAAAAGTTGTTTGAACACAGTTTTACTGGCGAGGAGGAAAATAAGAAATACTAATATTCCTAGTACTGCTGACATAAATGAAAGGAAAGAAACAGTTGTCTCACTAAGGCTCATTTTGATAAATATATTTGACTACACCGCAGGCAGAGTAGCACAGATGATTGCTTTTAGCATGGAATCCCCTCTGACTCTCAGATTAACCAATTTCATCTCTGACGACTCGTCTGGAGAAAAAAAAAATATTGTTACATAAAATACAATGTTGTCATCCCCTGAATTTATCCAGTTGCCTTCTCTGTTTTGACACAGGTAACCTTCAATGTCTCCCCCTTCATCTGAACACCCCTGGGAATGAAACCAATTCTGTTCTACCTGATCACTTGGAGTTTAACTAATCACATTTATTATTAACTTGCTCTTTCTATTCCTTGGACAGGAACTTGGTTTAGATTCATGTCTTCTGACAAACCTATTAAAAATATATTTTTACTCTGAGCTGCTTTCTACTGAAACTTTATAAAAATGAAATTATTTATTTTTAAATGTTTCAATATATCAGAGGCTTTAAACTATTTGCTTTTAATTTTAAAAAGCAAATTTGATCCTTGCAAAGGTGCTGAATTTTGCAAAACTCTGTGCCATTGTTTAAATTTTTGCTGAGGGGTAATAAAAAACAGTCAGCTTTTACTAGGATGTGCAGGCAGTATAAGAAGATTTCTGGTTAATATGCATTAAAAGCAGTACTGGCTCCAGGTATGTAAACCCTCTGAGTTAGTTACCTTTCTACACAAGCATTTCATTTGACCATTTAAAATGTGGTAGCATGCGAAAAAAAATTACATTTGTTTGATGCTTTAACAAAAAATAAATAAACTCTATTAACCATTGCATTTAAAACAAGATATTCAAGCTCTCAAACCTCTAAGGACAAATAAATTTAATGTGAATTAATGGTATCACTCATGGATTGAATGCAATTACTATGTTTGAGCTGTTTGTATATTTGGGGTTTTTAATCTGATATTAATATATACAAGACTGTCACAAAGCTGAGTCAAGGAATCTGGTTCCCTAATTGAAGCCATAAGGATTTAGACTCATCATACCTCCAATTTAATAAAAATTCCTGTCAGCCAATATGGCAGCAAATGTCTATTGAGCACACAGGATGGACAGACTGACTCCTTCATGCTTTAATCATTGCCAGAAATTAATTTTGAGAAACAAAAATGAAGGCAGAAATATGTAATTCAACTTTGTCCTTCACCAGTTGACTGAACCCTGTTTCTGCACCTGGAAAGATACAAAAGAGCCTGTATAGGTGCAGTCTTGATTACAGTAATTGTTGAATTGGTGTTGCAAAAAGGGTCTTCAGAATTAAAAGGTGCCATTTGTTAGAAAATCTGACCAGGAATTAGATGTACAAATACCAAACTGCACAGGAACCAATATAATTAAATAAATTTTTTTTTAAAAAGTTAAGAAAAAGAGAAGTTGAATACAATACACATATATAAAATCACAGAAAAACACTTGTTCCTGGAGGTACTCAGAGGAGGGCTAAGTTTATAGTCAGATCAGCTTTATGTTCAGCTAAGCTGAAACTCAGAAGGTGACCTTCATTGAACAAATTGGTGTCTGAAAATGTTTCCTGTAAGAGCGACCTTTTCACCCGCAGTTAGAAGCAGCCAATCCATTTTCAAGAGGATGTGATTTCTTATCCTTCTCTTGGCTCCACACAGGGAACTCTGAGACTCACTGGGAAATTTATGTTCTCCGACAGAGTTTTAAGTGGTCAGAAGGAAACCAGCAGGTTCATGCATATTATGTTCAGAGAATTTACAAATCCTGGTATTTATGGAGCACTTTTGTGGAAAAACCTTTTTAGGGTAAAGTTTCTTCTCAGTAGAAACTTATCCGCAGGGAAATTGCAAGAGATATCTTTCTGAAAGTTAAGGCATCTAAATGCATCAATAACAGGTACTAGAAGGATAATCCATATCCAGTGTCATTTCCCTAATCATATCTTCTCTCTCCTTACTGAGAGATTTTCTTATTCTTTATTACTAATAAGTAATATATATGGTCTCAAAGCTGAAACAGAAAACTTCATTATATACCACCAGATTTCAGAATCAATTCCACTATTTTATAGTGATTCTTATTACCGTGCTACTAGCCATATTTAATAAAAACATAAAACAGAGTAGCACAGAAATATTACAAAGAAATCCAGTTTTCAATGCATAAACAAATACCTTTTTTATACACCTACACATACTGATAGTAAATGAGGTTCTAAGGGCAACTTCATAACTTTTCCTAGTCATGAAGAGCCATGGTAGTGCAGCTGCAGAAAAAATATCCAAACACTTTTTATTATAAAATCATAAAAGAGAAGTCTCTTAAACATTTGCATATGCCAATAAAAGTGCATTTGGGATGAGCTTGTAAAATAATTTTGTCCTTAATCTACCACATTTGGATCAAATTACCTTTCTCACTTGTCCCTCCCTGCACTACAGCTTATTACAGTCTTTCTATAGACCAGGATCTGCAGTATATTAATGCTGCAATTGCATCCAGTTTCTATTATTAATGTGGATTCAAAAATTCTATTAAAGTAGTTAGCACTTCATTTGGTGAAAAAAAGGCAGGCCTTCTGCTTGGGTGTATGCATTGAGTCAACTGAAAGAGGTTAAAACCAATTTGATAGCAGTAATAACAGGGTATTTCTGCAGTATTGCACAGATAACAGGTAACTTGGTTTGAAACAACATTTCTAAAGACTTTCTGAATATATTCAGCTAAACTTTTTCATGCCTCAAGTTGTTTTGGATTTAGCCAAGTATATGCTTGGCGTTTGCTGACCCAAACACAAGTTGTAAGTCGAGAAGTTAAAGAATTCTGCCCTGAAGTTACCGGTTTTTAAAATTTCTGCAGAAAAATAGTAGCCATAAGACAAAAAAATGAATTAAAATGTTGTGTAATTATTGTTTTATAAAATCTGAAATATTTTCAGTTAGACTGACAAGAATCTTCTGTCTGTTGAAGGGATTAAAACCCACTTGGAGATGATCAGTTTATCAAAGGAAATTCTAAGGCTCAGATGCTTAAACTGAGAAAGGTATCACTGCAGGAAGGAACATCAATGTGATCGGAGCTCAGTAGCAGAGGAACACCTTTTGTCATCTGGTCCCTTCTATTTAACTACATTGCAGCAAACATAGTGCATGACTGACTGAACAAAGATCTTTTCCAGCATAGCATGTATCCTTGGCTATGTACAATCTGCTTTAGGTGACTTTGGAGTTTGATGGAGAGCCCCTAAGCATGAGAGACAGAATTAAATACTCTAAAGAGAAATAAAATAGCAGGGAATGACAGTTGGTTCCACTGTCAGAACAATGCTGCAGCTGGAAGCTTTGAGAGGTAGAATAGAGTAGGTTTTTGAACAGCCTTAAAAATGAAGTATGTAATCTACTTCTAGTGCACTGCAAAACTGGGAGTCAGCATCTGACCTGTGCTACTTTCTAGACAGTGCCAAGCCTTGAGCCAGGTCTAATTACATTTCTTTCTCGTGAGGGTGAGCAGTAGAAACCTTTCTGAGGATAATAAAAAAAAACATTTTAGGAGAAGGATCAAAGAGGTAGTGGTGAATTCCTAGTTCTGGAGGGTTCCTTGCAATTGTGAGTTGAGAGATGTAAAATCTCCTCTGGGAAGAAAACAGAGGAGTCTTCAGAATCATCAGCTATCACACTCTATCCCAAACCCATCATTCATGTCTCCCATATAGCCTAGAGAAATGCGAAGTACCTGGTGCTGGCAGTAAAGGATTTGATTTGAGTGCTCTTGGCCTGTGTTATAATTTCTTTAATGGAACAATCTATGATTTTCTGCCTTGTACCTCTGTTTGGCATTTAGCTACTGCACATGGATTTAGAGCAATTTTGCAAGTATGCACAACTTTTCTTCTGGCTGAGAATCTGTATGCATCCTAATCATATCACTACCTATTTACTTATTTATTTCTGCTGACAGTCTGACACCTCTTTTTCAATTTAGACGGGGAAATAAAAAAAGATGCTGTTTGGAGACACAAAAGGGTCTCAACATTCCTGAGTGTTTGATGTTTCTGCTAATGACTTAATAATTCTGTGCTCTCCAATTAACTAATGACCTTAATATATTTATACATGAAAGAGAAGAAAACAGAAGGTGATAAGCAGTGTATGAATCTCAGTGCCACCGCTTTACATGTCTTTTCTTTTCCCCATATAATACATTCCTAAGTGGATTTGAGAGTGACTCAGTTTCAAACTGAGGAAAAAATTACAGTAGTTAAGCATAATTTATACCACAAAGTCGAGGAGACCACTGCATTGCAGCACTTATCCTGAGGTCTTTGGGGAAAAAATGAGATTTTATTCCTTACAGCTTGAACTTCATGTCAGTGATCCTGAAGATGTTAATAGTGCGCTATACCAGCAAAGTACTGCTCAGGTATTACTGAGGAATCAATGTATGATTGTTCAAAACTCTCTCATTTTAACATAAAGAATATTATAGATAGTTCTTCAAAAGTACGCCCAAAGAAAAGCTATAAATTTAAGTTAAAAACATCCATACAAATTAAAAATAAAAATTTGGCCTTTTTGTGAGCATTTTGTAATATGCAGGTGTCTCCCCTAGAGAAATATTTTAAAATACTATTCACTGGAATATACTTTTTTTTTTTTAAATGTTAACAGGATTAACAAGATCAACAAGTCTGCTCCTAAAGGGACTTTTCCAGGCTATCATGTCTAGCAGTCACCTTCAATCTGTAGGATACAGTAGGAGTGACTGTGACTTTGTGAGTTCTTTTCTCCACGTTTTGCTAAATGCACATTATTTCTACGAAATTTCTCATTGATTGAACATATCATGACACATTTAAAAAAGGAATTAGCCTTTCAAGAATGTTAATGACAATGCAAAAAGAAAGAATGATAGTTCTGTAGAGTGAATCATTGTAAATCAATTAAACAAAAATAAATAAAACAGAGAAAAATATTGACTTCAGAATGTTTGGACCCTGCAACCACCAGGGTCCAAACTTCCCAAAACATAAACACTTGTCACCAATGAGATCATTTACTGAACCAGAACTAGTTACAATTGTATATTAGTTGCTCTTTTGTCACTTATTTAATAATATTAATTTGACATTCATCAAACAAGTGTGTCATCTTGCCAGGCCAGAAAAACCCTTTATTTGCCCTTGCCAGAGTCACATCCTGTGCTTTCCCCTTCCTCTTCCCAATGGCACTATTTGACTTTTATAACTTGCAAATATTTCTTGCTCGAACACTTTAATGTGATGAAAGGTCATTCTTAAGATTTCTAAAAGCCTCATTAATTCTGTGATTCTGTGAAAAATGGCAAGGTACTGTTCCTGGTTCAAAGGTCATACTTCTGTTGTGCCATGCCAAAACTTGTTCTTCTTATCTTTGGGCACATCTACTGGTAGACAAAGTTTTTCTCTTGTGTTTAAGTGGATTCCTGTGTCTTATCCTGTCACTGGTTACCACTGAGGGGAACCCTCTCTGTGACACCTGAGTTGAGACACACTAAGTTTTCTAAGCATGCTGTCAGATATTTTCTCACTTCCATCCTTTGGTACTTGGAGAATATTGGTGTCTTTTCCACTGTCACAGAAGCATTTAATAAATATTCTATTCACCTTTGAATCAGGCTTTTGAACCTAAAGTACCCAGACTTCAAGGAATGAAACCTGCTGGATACAAAGATGTTCTTATACTGCAGCCATGGCTGGCTTCTGCTCAGAATATTTATATTTCTTCTCCGTTTCCCAAACCCACTTTATTTTTTAACAAACAATCCATCATCCATAATTTTTGTGTGCATGTAGTTCTTTAACGATAAAACCCTGGACATTTGACTAACTCAATTTACTCATTCATTAGGGATTTTGGTAGCTATCAAGTTATTGTACAAATGGAGTCTTTGCATACAGTTTTTAGCTGTCCTATTTTACCTAGTATTATATCATTGAAAGTGTCCTGCTGTTGCCTATAAAATTTCAGCATTTCAGAGACAAAAATTTCACAGCCAGCAATTTCACAGATAATTACTGTACAGTCTCTTGCAGCTTTCTCCACTGAAGATCTTGTGTGCAGATAATCAGAAACCTGACCATTAGCAAGAAAAGAAACAGAGAATGTAAAAATGTGTGGTGGACAGACCACAGGCCCCATTTCCTCTTCCCCTGTACATGCTGAGGGGAAGAGGTAGAGAAATCAGAAGTAAACTCAAGGCTGGGAAGGAGGGAGGGGCGTGAGGAAGCTGTTTTTAATATTTGAATTTATTTCTCATTACTGTCTTCTGATTTGATTGGTAATAAATTCAATTAATTTACCCAAGTCAAATCTACTTTTCCCACGACAGTAACTGTTGAGTGATCTCCCGCTGTCTTTACCTCAACCCATGAGCTTTTCACTGTATTTTATTTCCCTTGTCCAGTTGAAGAGGGGAGAAAAGGAACAGCTTTGGTGGGTACCTGGTGTCCAGCCAAGGTCAACCCACCACAAATTCAAAATGATCCTATATCTATTAAAGATCTAACAGACATTGCCTTTTAACACTAACAGAGAATTTAATGCAGCGAGGTTATCTGCTGTAATTGCTCCATTACATTGCAGCATAATGTATTGAAATATTATAAGTTTTTACATCTTTATCACCTCCATATACTCTAGCAAGTGCTATCTCTGTCCCCTGTTTGGTAAGAAGGTTAACACCGTTTACTCCTAAAGTTCCAAGGGCTTGTACAGATTGATCACGGGAAGGTTACTCTCTCTGTAGAGGGTTCTATCTCCCTGCTCCTGCTCCCCATCAGTGCACAAGCTGAACAGGCCATGACTGGGGATCTCTAAAGGATGTTATATAATGGCTGAGCAGCCTTGTGGATTTCCCCTCCAATTTTGTCATCAAACTCCTGACATCACACACATGAAACAGGCTCTCTGGTGATTTGCTGTCCCAGAACTCTATTACAAGCCAACGTTGAGACAGCTGACTCTACCCTGCCATCAAACCTTCAGAGCAGGGTTGGCTGTGGCTTTGACAGCCTTTCTGATCACTTGGAGTGGTACAGAAGGGTTTTTGACAATGAGGAATACTCAGACACCTCTATTGTCCCATCATACTCTTTTATCAGCATTAAAGGCCGTCTGTCCGTCGTTTTCATGTTCCTGAGCTCTAGCTGAATGTGAGACAGGGCAAACAGTTCTCTCTTTTAACAATAGCTCTGTGTGACATGATCACTAAAATGTTTTAAACCTTTTAGGTATTAATATTAAGTGGATTTATATTGAATAGGTCTGTCTAATGAATCAGCTTATTGTATTCACTGACAAAGTCATCAGCATGAAGGAAATGCTATTATCTGTGCAGCATTCTCTCACTTCTCTGAAGAGGAGCTCTTCTTAGCAGCCTTCTATTCTCTTGATGTCGATTATAAATCATGAGTATTCTGACCTCTGCTGCATATTAGCACTAAGAACTTTCTAATGGTTAGCTCATAATTATGCTTCTTCTTTGTTTTCCTTTTATTCTTAGTTAAAAGATAACACTATTTCAGATCTTTTAATTCCCCAGGTAGTCTATGAGGACTTTCATGTGGGAAAATTAATTTAGGGATTAAAAAAAAAAGGAAATGACATATTTCTGGAGAGTCTTTTTCCTTCTAAACACTGTCATCTCCACTAAAGTATCTTTCAATGTGTATTATCTAACTGGTTTTATACTATCTCATTTAATTTTAAATGACTCAAGAAAAGTAGCGATAACAGATATTATAATAACTTGATATTGTCTGACTTACTCTGTCTGGTTTCTAGAAGCCAATAGGTGCAGCTGAGATCAGGTTCCTTTGTTGGCAGGTCTGTCTCAAAGGCCATAAAGCCAATGAAAGTTTCACTCCCAGCACTGTTTATACCAGGATTTCAACAGGCCGTAGATTTCAAGAGTTTAGGATGTTCCCATAGCCACACTCCCAATGATCACGTATTCAAGCAGGCTGATATTTTAATTTTGCTTTCTTCAAGTATTATATATTTCTCTGGAGTATTCACCACTGTTCCTATGCTCAGGAAGAGCAATATTATACACAAATAAAATATCCCTGGTTACCTTGGGTACAGACATTAACAAAACTGAAAAAGTATTGAATGTAGAAAACTTGATGTCCTTCGAATGGGATAATTAAAGTTTCTTTACCAGAACTCAAATCAGCCCAACAAATCTGCCCCCTTTAACCCATGAACCTGCTGGTAAATTACTTTGTAAATTAAACCAGAACCACTGCTTATTCAGACCTATTTTTACACTGTGAACTGTGCTAGTTGAAAGATCTCTATTAAAGAGAAAATCTGGATTAAAGAGGGAAAAAAATAGCATTGGTTCAGTAGCTGAGGTTGTTCAAGGTTGTTCAAGGTTGTTCAGTAGTTCAAGGTTGAGGAACACAAGGATGGTTTCAGGGATGCTGCTTGGGGTAAGGTCAGAACAGGCAATTTTTGTCCACAGTCTTTTAGATGGAGTTGCCATACACATCCTGCCATCCTGCCTCTCTTTCTGTGGCACAAATTATGCAGAAATAATTTAAAACCGTATCCTAAAAGAGACCTGAATAAGGACCCTAGGTACCTCCATCAGATTTGATCCCCATTTTGAGAGATCATTTTCAGTTGACCTGTGAAGCTGAAAACTAACAGAATTCCTCATGGACAAAAAATTACTCCGTAAGGCAACCAGCAACTATTTGATGTAAAATGAGGAAATAATCTGCAGGAATGTGTTTTGTTTAAAACATTCAGGCTCTGGTTCCCTATTTTCTCTCACCACACAGAGATATGTCTAAAGATCTAGTCACAAAAACTTCCAGACCTCCAAGTCAGACCTTTTTCATACATAGAGAAAAATATGGAGAGATGGTGACTAGGATTGTGCTAAATGGAATATTAGTATTGGGGTGTTTTAGAAAAAAAATGGAGGTAGGAAATCCATCTCCTGCTCAGGTTTAAAACTAGCCCTTAAAAAGACTTTAAATCCTTGCAATCCCTCAAAGATCTTTGTTTGTAGGAACACAGATCCTTCTGAAGTATTTTAATGAAAATTTCAGAAAGTAACACTTGACAAAATGGCCCCAAACCTGCTGCTGATTGCATGTGCTTTCAGCACAGAGGAAAATTGGCAGAGATTCCACACCTAGCACAAATCAAGCAGAGATATTCAACCAAAAATCTCTCATACTGCAGTGAGTCACTTTACCTCAAGAAGTGACTTTATCGTCCTGGCAAAATGAGAGAAATCAGTCCCCATTTGAGACTAAGAAATCTTTTCCCATTAAATTTTCATCAAACAAGACAGATACTGCCAAAAAGTTTCGCTTTTGACAGCTCAGCTTTTATTGTCCCTCTGATCTTCTCTCTTAATGCCACCCCCCACAAAAAAAACCCAACACAGCATATTCTCCATCATCTCTGTTGACTGTAATTTCCAAGTAGCTTCACATGAACTCCTACAGTAATGAACGGTAATTAACACATTCTCTTAACTCATCTTAGAATTTAATATTGAACTCAGGCAAGCAGCAAGGACTATTAACTTTTATGAGTGTATAATGACAGAACAAAACCTCCAAGTGTAAGTGACCTCCAAGACTTGTTTTGATTCCCAGACTTTGAGAAATAAATAACTGGTGCATTATATCATGCAGGATATTTATTTGCGCAAATAAATCAGGTATGTTAATTAAAAGTAACATCCCAGCTTCTATAAAATTTGGCCTCAACTATTAACCAGTTTGTTTGCTATCAAACTGATGAAAAAAAATTCTGGCTTCCCAAAGTCAGAATATATTTCTTGGACTAATACCTTCTAACTTTGACATACACCTCATGTGATTTAATTTTTCTAATATTAAAAAAATAGATTATCTTAGGACAGAAAAACTATTCAAACTTTTGCCTTGTAGCAATGAAGACAGCAGAAATACCATTGTAAATTCCTCCTTAAATCAAAATAGAGAGCAATCACAACAAAAGTAATTTAATCTTGAAACAAGGAGAAAATTATTTTTCCTATTTGTTGAGAGTTAGTTTTGTGCTGTCACAGATCCCTGAGTCAGGGTGATAGGCTGGATGTCAGGTGCCCACCAAAACCACTCTATCACTCCCCTTCCTCATCTGGACAGGAGGAGAAAAATGCCATGAGAGGCTTGTGGGTTGAGCCAAGGACAGGGAGATCAGTCCTCAATTATCCTCACAGAAAAACCATGGAGCTGACTGAGGGATATTAATTTAATTTATTACCAGCCAAATCAGTGTATGATAATAAGAAATAATAACAAAAAAAAAAAATCTTAAAACACCTCACTCCCACCCCTGTCTTCTTCCTGGGCTTTACTCCCAATTTCTCAGCCTCCTCTCCAGTGCTGTTGAGCTGTTGGTTTCTCAGGTGCTGGGTCTGAGTGAAGCTGCTGCCCCACAGCCAGGGAGGCTGTCACTGAGATTTTCACCCCTGGTGGCTTATGGGCTGATTTTATCACATGAAAGTAAGACTATGAAGTGTGATTTCTTTTTCTTTCCTTTTTTTTTTTTTTTTGTTTGTTTTTTTTTTTGGGGTTTTTTTTTTTGTTTTTTTTTTTTATCCATGTTCATTTTGGTTCATTCTATTGTGTTCCTCAATGTGACTCTTCCATCTCATGCTAAGTGTCTCTGATGACGTGACATTCATGGGTTTTCTTCTGAGAATTCCATTTAGAATGATTATTTTTACATTTCAGATGCGTTGCTAATGGTAATAAATAAAGTGTGAGCCTTCTAGACCTTTTATGTTTCGACTGGTAATATCTGCTTGAGAGTTTATTGTGGAAAGGAAGTTCCTGCCTCTTTTTTTCTGTCTCAACCCACCATTTTAGACATTATCTCTGAAAGAACAGCTGATTTGATTGAAAGGTGTTTTGTGCACTGTGGATTTTTAAATCCTTCACTTCTATGGCTTCTTCCCACACAGTAATGTATCACACATTTTGCCAGCTAGGATAAAAAAATCTTTGACCAGAACTTGCTACTGGTTTTGCTCCAGTTCAGGTGAAATTTCTTGAAGTAAGTGGGAGATTTGCATGAGTAAGGACTGACTAAAATTAGGCAAGAGAGATTGACCCGTACTGAGATTGCAATAACTGTTCTTTAGCTTTTTCACTGCCTTTATAGAGTTCCAACATTTTCCTGCACTGCTTCCCAGACATGACAATAATACTCTGGTCTTAATGCTAGGCACTCGCACATAACCTATGGAGCTCCAAAGCAATCTCGTACCAAATCCACATTATATCTTCTTTAATGTATTCTAGTCTGGCTCTGAGTTATCAAAATCTCCTATTTGTATTTACCAAGGCTTCTCCTACGTTTTTGATTTTATTTGCTCACCCATGTCACAGTGTAATTATTTCTTGCTTGGACACATCTATGAATATCGGAGTAATTAGTTTATTCCTTGTAACTTTTCCAGGTTAAGTGCAGTCAGTAACAATCACATCATACCCATTTCTCTAAAGTCCATTTATAATGTGACAAACTTTCTGCAAAGAACAACTTCCATTGCCAACCCACATGCAAATGCACTTGGCTATAACTACTAGAGCAGCGTAAAATGGCTAATAGGAAGAAATGACTGAATGAAGCATAATTATGCTTCACAAACTAACTTGAAGATTTTGTTTTCTCATTAATGAATGCATTGAAATTCACTTATACTCCACCTTCTTAGGGTTTTCTGGAAAATATCAAGTATGATCTTCTGAAATTATGTGAAAAATGGCAATTTTTTTTCCTACACAGAAATCGATTTTGGCCCCCAAATCATTTCATGGTCTTTGACCTCAAATGACTGCCCTGAACATGGATTTTTCCCATTAACTCTTTTACTGCAAATGGAAATATCATTCCCTTACTGTCAGGCTGTTATTGCCAAGGGCTGTATCCTGGCTAGGGCTGCATGTAGGCAGCTACCGGTGAGGGGAAATTTGCAAGTATAATTCTGTTTTGTCACCACTCAAACCACTGAACACAATCCATCTAAGCAAACAGATCTCTTGGAAAAGAGAGAAGGAGTGAAAAACATCTAGGGAATAACGTGAGGAGCCCTCCCCCGAGGAGGAAGCGGCAGCACAGGCAACCTGTAAGGAACAGATTGCAACCCCCATTTCCTGTTCCCCTGCACCTCACGGGGGAAGGCAGGTGGAGAAACTGGGAATTAATTTAAGCCCCTGGAGAAGGGAGGGGTGGCTGCAAGATCTTTTCGGATTTGGTTTTATTTCTCATTACCCTACCCTCATTTGACTGCTAATAAATGATTTCCCCAAATCGAGTCTGTTTTGCCCGTGACAGTAATTGATAAGTGATCTCTCCCTGCCCTTATCTCAACATTCCTTTCATTATGTTTTTTCCTCCCCTGTCCAGCTGAGGAGGGGAGTGATAGAGAGGCTTTGGTGGGCACCTGGCATCCAGCCAGGGTCAACGCCCCTCACTAGGTTTTGTCAACAGTGTGCTGTACAACACAATTCCACAGAACCCAGATAAACAGTGAAAATCCTGGACTTTGATACGGCTTTTTGTTGGTTTGTTTGGCATGGTTAAAAACAGTTTATAAAAGACCTGAGAACCACAGCCCCTCAGAAATATTTGAGGACAATTCTTTTATCTACTACAGTCATTATCACCATGTTTCATGAGTAAGCACTGATATTGGATTACTGGGAAATACTCTTTATGCCTCTGTTCCAGCTGGGAATAGAGCATATGCCCTGGAGCAGGGCTGTGCCTCACTGCTGCCTTGGCCACGTGTTGGTGTTCAGCTCGCAGTTCTGCACGGGCTTCTGTGAGAGATTTGTCACCTCCTTTAGGCCCAGGGTGTCTGCAGGTGCAGGAATTCACTCACACATTAGGACTGGAGCTGTGCCACTCTGCAGGACGTGTGTTTTGAGTTTCCAGATTCCAAATTTCTAGAAGCAGATGGGCACTTGACAGTGGGTAATCTTGGCAGTGTGGTCTCAAAATCATTAATAAATTCCTTCCTACTGGTAGGACCTGGAATGCTGGTGATTCCCCCAAGCTTCCTGCTCTCTCCTGGCACCTGCCTGTTTTGGACATCCATTTTTCAGTTTCTTCCACGGTGTTGAAAATACTTTCTGCCTGGCATTATGCAAGGACATGTAGATATTGATCCTGCTCGATTGTTGTTTACTTCCAGGGATTGGAAAAAGGACTGGGCTCCAAGTGGCTGCTTCCAACTGTCCATTCCTAATGGTGTAGATAGACTAAGGAGGAGGCCTGACTGTGTAATTATGGATGCAAATTCTTAAATGTCTGCAAGTGACAGATTTTTCTTCAATCTTGTACTCTCAAAACCTCCATTTCATGTTTGTCAGCAGAATAGCTATAGAAAAACTGAGGAAAAAACCCCAAATCCTTGGAACTGCATATTTTTTTGCTCAAGAAAATGATATTCCACCTTTTAACAGTGATGTTGAAAGAATTCTCAAAGGAATTTGTGAGCAATTGTATATTTTAGGATCTGACACAATCACGGGAGACAGGCTACATTTTGAACAGTGAAGAAGGATATACATCAAACTGCCTTGGCCCAGATGTTGGCATTCAGAGTCTGGCAAAGGCAGCTTTAGGGGCTGGAGAACAGGATGCATGGATCCCTTTTCCACATACCTCTGGCAGGTGGCATGGTGTCACCTCATCCTCTTGTGCATCTGTTCCTCCTTCCCTCATGGTCTGTCAATCTGCAGATTGTGCAGGAGACCACCTTTAATTCAAATGGAATCTTCTGCTCAGTGGAGTCCCAAATGCAGCCTCTGTGGCTGTCATGCAAGCTATTGGTTTCAAGGACAATCACACAGGGAACAAAATTAACTCAAACACATTTGTTGCTAAAAAAAAGAAAGGAAAATCCCTCTCTTTATGTAATTTTACAC
Source organism: Mohoua ochrocephala (assembly GCA_013398855.1). NCBI lineage: Eukaryota > Metazoa > Chordata > Aves > Passeriformes > Acanthizidae > Mohoua > Mohoua ochrocephala. Next base: position 152,703 of record VZTA01018409.1, read on the forward strand.
TCTTGATTCTTTCTCCTCTCCAAAGTAATAGTTTTGAGCAGTAGGAAGGAACTTCATAATGATTTCAGCTTGGTACTGAAATAGAGAATGTCTGGTTCCATGGATTGCTGCAAAGAATTGCCACTTCTTTGTCATTATTGCAAACCGTTAGATGCCAATGTCTTAGCAGTAATAATGGTTCACAAGTGAGAGACTGAGCTCTTGGCAATCCTGAAAGTGTCTATCATATTTTCAGCCATGACCCTGATACAGTAGTAAAATGTTAATAGTGTTAGGAATAATTAAATCCTTACCTTATTACATATGGACTCATTTGAAAGCTCATTATTTATTTGGCAAGTACTTAGCATAACAAATTAATCTAAAGTGACACATCAGAATAAAGTAGGTAACTCAAAATGAAAGCCAAAATCAAGATTAAAGGGGTAAGACCACATGTATTTATATTAAACACTAGTAAAATATTTTGATAAATGGAAGAGAAATGGCTGTAGAAAACTAAAGAAAAGAGAGAAGGTCACAGATAAAGGTGGAGTCCTTTGAGATTTTTTGTGGGAGAAGGCTACAATATCCAGGGAGTCTAGAGAATAGCTTTGCATACGGCTATTTGTTTAGGAAAGCTACCTGGGAGCTTTTCTTTACCTGGCCAGATGTCCTAATTAGAGCGTTACAGCACCGTTTTCCTGTATTCTGATTATCTTCTCTGAAGTGCAGCAAGGGGGCCAGGATGTCCTCTTGGATCCTTCAGCACTGTTCTCTCAGGAGTTTCAGAGGGGAGCAGGTGAAGGAAGCCCAGGTGTCTGGCAATAGACAGATTTGCAGTGGGAGAGACAGAGATGCATGTCCTTGGGGAAGAGGGGGAAGAGGGGGAAGAGGAATCTGATTTGTGTGCCCCAGCCTCGCTATCAGCATGAACACATCTGAGTGCTCCTGCATCCGGGGTAGTTGCAGCTTCTTGAAAAGGGCTTCAGAATATTTACTGCATAAGGAAATTTTACTGCTTCTTTTTTTCCATTGCTTTTTCACTTTGTTTGGGTCATAATTCAACAAAGCGTTTATGCATTTCAAACAGATAAATGCTTCCATTGAATTAAAAATTAGGCATGTCCTTAAGAACTTTGCTAGCTCAAGGTCTTAATCATAAAATGGCATAAATAAGGCACTGCAGGGTTTGTGTGAATCAGCAAGATTTACCTCTCTGAATCCTCTGAACATCAGGTCATGGGTTCCATTCAAGGCCTTTGCACTTATTATGAGATATAGTTCATTTCAGGGAAGTACAGAAACATACCTTCCTGCTCTGTAGCCCACATTGTATAGATCCATACAGACACAGAACATAAACTGGAGCTGCTCCTAAAAACGTAAGGCTAAGTAGCTATACATGTGCAGAGTAATTTAGGAGGATGCAGAATCTTTAATTAGGATTTTTAGATACTAAAAGAGTATTCTATCTTTAGCTGAAGCCTGAGATATTGAGAGAAGGAATAAGGAAACTTGCAATTTAAAGTAAATAAAAATAAAATGTGGGACCATATAAACACAGAATAAAAAACTTGAAGGAGTCATTTTAAACACCTCAGCTAAAGGAATGTTATCTAATAAGTTCTAATTAGTTGTAGTGGACATGGACCATTGCACTAATAAAGAAAACTAACAAAAGAGCACAACTTTACATGATGACTCAAAACAAAACCTCTCAACAGAACAGCCACTTTCCTGTGAAATAAAATTAATCATTTGCTACAAGTGTTTTATTTTTAAATAAAAGTATTCAGCCATGAGTAATTTTGCAAGGAATATTTTATTCTTTAGGAAGAAAGTAAGAAAAATATCCATGTAACACTCAGTTGCACACCTTCAAATGGACTTTGGGTTTGGAGTAGTTGAAAGAGCAAATTCGTGATGCTGGCATTCTAAAATGCTGAATTTCAGACTTGTGTTTCAAAGTTTAAGCTGCCCACTGTCAAAATCAAGATGATGCATGAGAATTTTCTTGTCCCTGCCAGAATGCAAAATGATACAGCTGCATAAGAGCACTGCATATGGAAGCAACAGATTTTTTGTTTTCCATCAGCGTAGCGTGTGATGTTCTGAGGTATTTTCAATGCATGTGTTACTATGCAAATCTGATACTTGTAAAGTAAAATTCATACAAAATATCAATTTTACCAAATTTCCAGTAACTCAGCAGTTAAATAGAAAAAACCTCTAAAAAACTGTGGATCAAATTAAATGTTATGATAAATTGTGACAATGAATTTTGAAGAATAAGCAGACCGGAGTATTTGCAGCAGTCAGAGACCCATACATTTCATGGAGTGTTGTTTTATTTTACCTTTGAGCGGCCCATGACAAAATCAGTGTGAGATTGTGAGCAGAATGACAAAACAGTGAGAATACGACTGAACCCATAAGAAGTATCTTTGATGGAACCCCGTTAATGTATCCTTTATTGGCCACTGGGAAGCTGGAAGAAATCTAATGAATACCCTGACCCTATTCCAGGCTAACGTGGGGCTGGATTAAACACATATATTCTACAGCAGGCTTTAAAATATGTTTTGTTTAGTCTGTAATTCCTTTTCTTTATGTCAGAGTCAGGTAATAAACTACCTCTGTTGGAGCTCTGGGAATCCAGTTTTCTGGCCCTGTTATTTTTCAAGACAGCGACATCCATCACCAGTTCCAATTGTAAAATATAATGGACATGCTCAGTAGCCAGCCTGGTTTTCTGCTGTTTGCTGTGGTTTACGTTAGGCAAGCTGAAAAGTTCATCCTGCTTTCTGCTTGTTGCATGCAATCACTATCTGTCATCCTACAGGGACAGAGGAAGCTCCTGGAGTTGGGAGAATCTCTGCTTCATCATGTTTCCACGAATACTGTTTTCATAAGTTATATGGCTGATGTGATACTTACTGGAGAAATTAAATGCCATAAACTACTTTCGTTATGGTACCTTAGGGCGACATTAAAGAAATAATGGTAGTAGCCAGTTTTGAAATCCATAGCCATAATAATCTAAATTTGTATTTTAATACTTGTAATATTTTAGGAGTGTCAAATGCAGAACCATTACAAAGTACATGGGTTTTGCATATTTAGTTAATCAGGAATAACTTAAACTTTCCTTTAACATTAAAAAAAAACATATAGGAAAGACATGGATGGAAAATCCTATAAAATCAAGCCATTACACCTTTACTTAGTATGCAATCACATAAAGAACAACCTCACTGGGAATGATCATGTCCCACACTGACAATGAGAGAATAGTGAAATCACAGTAATGGTGTACCTGGCTCCATGTTAGCTGTTTACATGTTGACATTTTTAATGAGGTGAATCAGTTGGGCTGAGAATTCAGGGAGTCGATGGAAAAGCAAAAAAAACCAAAAAAAATGGAATCGTAAAGAAAAAATAATATAGCAAAAGGAAGAGATGCAACAAAGGAGGGATAAGTGAGGCTTCAGATAAGTAAATGTTTATCTTAAGGTTGGCAATTAGGAAGAGCTGCATTTCTCCACTGATCTTTGTGCAATCCATTTCCTGACACCTGTGAGGATTCTCTATGGAAAATATGTAATTTGAGTTTCATAGTGTCATTCTATGGGACTGCTGCCTGTGACCTGAAGAGTGACATTCTGTATTTATTCTTCAGTTCTGACTTTCTCATCCACACATCCTCATTGCTGTAAAACTTACTTGGGGTTTACTTGGGTTCCAGTCAGAGCTGTGCCATCATTGCAGCCCATTTGGACTCTTCTGGAGATGCCAGTCCTCTGAAATTTCTTGGCAGACAGAGCTGGTTGGAATTTGGCTTGATTTGATTTCATGTTAATTTAACAAAGACAAATGCTACCCCCTTAACGGATTCTAGGAAGAGTTTCCAGCAAACTGCAGCCACTTGTCAAGGGCAGGTTGCAGAGGGAATCGGTACCGTACATTTTGTAAAAGATGCCACACTGGCTAAAATCCTCTGTGTCTCTGAGGAAGAAGTCACACAGCAATAAAAGCATTTCTAAACTGCTCCAATAACATGCCTTTATGGTGAGCTGCTGGAAGAGATGGAAGCGTCTCACTGGCCAGTGCATGGAAACACTGCTGTCCCCAGCCGTGAGGGGAGAGGGTCCTCCAAGATCGGCTGGATCCAGCAGCTATGGTTAACGCGTCCAAACAGTCTGCTGTAAAATGAGATTTCACATATTTAACTACTAAATACTGTGTCCAATAGAAAACGCATGCAAGATGTCATTTATGCTGCATTTTTATAGCTTTTGGTGGCTTTTCCTGGTGCTTGGAAGTCTAGACTGTCAGGTGTCCATGGAGTGCCCAGCAGTCACAGGCAGTAAATCACACTCGGTGTCAGGATGCATCAGATATCATGCACAAAAAGCTGTACTTTTGCAAAATATCTCTATTCACATATGGTTTCTCTTGCTGGAGCCACAGAGTCCCCAATAGGTGTAAAATCTTCCAAATCCTTACCTAATACAGAGTGGAAAGCTGCTCCTTTCCTCACTGCAGAAAGTTTCATGGTGCTTTTATGCAGCTGTTTAGAGTTGCTCAGTGGGTTGGATAGACAGGCCACAGAACAATTCAGTTCCATTTTCAATTCAGCTCTGTTTTGAAATGTTTAATTTTAATGTCAAGAATCTGCTGAAATGGGTATGGTCTGTTGACAGATGCCGTGGAGGAATTAGGAACCACTTTTGTCAAGGTGTAATTCATAACGTTTAAACAAATTGACATGTTTTTAGGACTTTGCCATATGCTGCATTCATTCCAGAAAGGGTCCTGTCAGTCCCACAGAGGTGTGACATACACAGTTTGCAATGATTTCGGCTATCTTTCCTATTTAGGCCCTGCCACTCATGGTCATGTATTGGAGAGAGAAATACCTGAAAAATTAAACACGCATACACTCTTTTCATCTCTATGCTTAAAAATTTGTGACTTGCCCAACAGGTTTCTGAGAGGAGTGCACGAAAACCATCTTTACCATGTCTCAGCTTCTGCTTTATGTTGAGAGTTCCTTTCATTCAAGGCTGATAATGTGAAATCAAGACACCACTGATATAATATATGTGAGATCTCTCTATCAAGCTTGGCTGTAACTAGAATCTGTTCAACCTAAAATGTATTACTTAGCCAGGAGAGGTAAGATTTAAAACAGCATTGTCTGTTTTTCTTCATAAATTCCCTTCTATAAAGATATAAGCTGATTTAGAACATAATAGTCTTCCTTCACATGTGGCATTTTCTTGCATGATCTAAAAATTCATTTTGTTTCTTGACTTTAACACAATTATTTCCTGATGGAAACTGTAGAAGCATTTTTATGTCTTTCTCAGGAAAGAATTGGGGATTCTAAATTAAATTTTCTTGTAATTGTCAGAACCGTGCAGGACACAACATGCAATGCAAGATGCCTTGCCAGTTTTCATCTTTTACTTTGGTTACATACAAAAGTATTCTGCTGCTACCAGCCACTCCTGCCTCCCTGACCTTCGAACTTTTAAGTAAAACTTGGAGCAATAGCAGCAAATGGGATGTAAGTCAATCTGGATGTTCTCTACCGCATCTTGGAGAGGATCCAGGGCCCCAGTCCCAGCTGTGCTGTTCCAGACAACACATTTATTACCTGAGCTTGCAGAGCTGCTTTGGGCTCTTGGCCTCTGGATGATAGCTAAAGGGGAACATCCATACAGATATACCCCTATTTTCTAAGAAGTGCAGATAAAATTTCTCAGAATTATGTTTTTCTGTCTTTGTTTGTTTAGTTGTTTGTTTTGGTTTTGTTTGGGGTTTTTTTTGTCTTATTTCTCTTAATTTCCCCCTCTCCACAGGAAAAGTAATAATTGCTAAAAATAGAGAGGAGAAATGCAACAGAAAGGATAAATGAATTATGTAATCTAGAGAAAGTGAAATCATGAAAGCATGTCAAGAAGATGGTCTGTTCTGCACACTCCCTGTTTTGGAGACAGACATAAGCTCTGTGCATGTGCTGTTGACTTCAACAGTGGTAGAAGATGCTCTTCAGGTTTGGCTGTAGGTGTTAAAATGAGGGAAGATGGGGTAATTTCTTAGTAAACAGTGATGATATTTCACTTCCTGCTTCCAGGACATTGATCACCTTGGTCCGGCTTTTCAGATATGTGATTTTAATACTAAATTTGAGTGGTTATAAGGCTAAATTCAATGTTCAGTGGCAATATACAATTGCTCTTTTGTTCATAATTGTGTCTTATTTGCATCATTTTAAACTAGTTGTACACGCCAATCATTTCTCACAGATAAAGGATTTTACTCTTGACTATTTTGAAGGGTTTGTGTGAAAATAAAAACCCCCTTCAAACTAGAGGGAGCAGAAAAAGCTCTTAGAAAGTAGTTAATAACATGTCCCAGATAGTGTATGATTTGGTATCAGATTACAGTGAAACAGTATAACATTAAATTGTAAAAAATATGTGGAATAACAGTGCTTTTTAATGTGTATTTGCTTAGCTGTGTTATTGTCCTTGTGTCCTGTCTATTCTTTCTACACTTCCTTCCTTCTGCTCTCCTGATAGGTTAGGTTTATTGTGGTTTATTGTGGGTTTTTGGGGTTTTTTGTGTGTTTTTTTTTTTTGTGAAGGATTAAATAATGTCTTAGAAGCCATAATTAATACTTTGTCAGTCATTTGCCCTAATGCCCACTCAGAGAAGGAGGAATTTTCAGGTAATTGTTTAACAACTCAGTCTGAGGTACATCTGTACTGTAGTTTAGTACAGATCAGCATTAGAGCTCACTGATGTCTAATTGATTAGTAAATTACTTCATTGACTCTCTTAATGGTTGAATGAACTCAAGGTCTGCACTTCCCTAATGAATGAAGGCATGATCTTTATCCCATGGAACATTTAACTTCTGACTGATGCTACAACTGAATATCTAAGCCAGACAGTCCTATATAGCATTTCTTTAGTAAAGGAATAAATAAGGAATAAATAAGCAATTTTTAAGAGTGTTCTTTTATTTTAAGCTGGCTCTCATTTTCCTCTTTATGTCCCTCCTGTGGTTTTGTGGAAGATATATCATCAGGGGGAGTAATGAGAGCAAAAACTTGATTAGTAATTTTGCAAAGGTGATGTGTGACAGAAGGAGCTGTATCAACCTTGGCATCTAGGGCTTGGGAAGGGCAGGCATATAGGAAATAAAACATGTCAGAAATATGGGTTGAGGCTTAATGGTGTACAATTAGTTTGTCAGGAAAAAAATGTAGGCAGTAATCAGAACAAATTAAATCTGTGCACCTGTATATTTGCAGGTTTTAGTTGGTATGCTTAAAGCATGCAGCTTAGTGGATAATTACAGTGATATAGTCTGTGATTCTGTGAGGAGATCAGGTGGCTAAAGCAACTGGTAAGAAGAATTTTGTAGTATTGACTGGAACAGTCAATAATAACGTCTGTGAAAACAGTTCCCAGACTAAGTTTTAGTAGTCAGGAACTTCTCCCTGATATCTAAATAGAATTGACTTTTTCTTACTGTCAGCTTGTGCTTAATTAGAGTGTGCAATCTGACCACTAATTTAATTAGTTTAGCATGATTAGCAACTTGATTCCTGGCACAAGGAGACAGAACTTTTCCTGGAAAATTTTTCACCAAACAACCTAAAGTTCCATAAGGCTCACCTTACATCACAGGTCTTTACATCTGTGAATCCCAGCTGTCCTGGAAGCTGTCACTGATGGACAGTTTTCCATGAAATAAGCAGGCTTCAGTATTAGCAGCTGCAGGCAAGGTAAATGAAAATGACAGAGTGAAGATTCCTTTTAAGGTGTGTTTGTTCAGTTATTTTTTTCAACAGGTCTTCCAGCTTTTTTTCCCGAGTCAGTTCATCTCCCTAGAAGCGAGCAGCCCTATCAAACCGAGCTGGGATGTCCCCTGTTAGCCTTGGGTTGGTTATGGTTCTCCATGGCAATAACCATTACAGCTGGGGTTGTAAAACTCCCTGTTATATCTCCTCTCATCCACATACTCATAAATTCCACTTTGAGCTGACACTTTACATACCCGGTCTCCGTCCTTTTCAATGCACATTTTGAATACAGAGCTCATGGTAGTCACTGAGATGTGCATGATATATTTTGCCTTAAAAGAAAATAGAAGCATGACAGTAACTTAATCTTTGACACGATAAACTTTGTACGAAGATGAAAACTAGTGGACAGCGTTCAAGACTTTGGAGCATGAAAGATTTCTGTGTTTGGACTATGACAACCTGGAGAAACACATCCAGGAGGTGAGGAATTGCCGCTTGTCATCTTTGTGAAATGTTCAGTTAAAATAAAGCCTTCCTTGCTTTCCTTTGTCCTCATTGTTTATAGTACACTGCAAAATGTGTGGAAAACTCAGTTTCTCACAGCTTGAATTTTGATTTGCTTAATTACAAAATCACTATTAATACAGCTGTGTAATGAAATATTCAAGGCATTATATCTTGTGAGGCAAAATAATTTTGTTTCTCGGTAGTAGAGATGCAAAACTGGGGTTATTTCATGAACACATCATTCTATTTAAAATATGGAATTTGAAACACTAAATGGAATTTGCTTTTCAGATGCCTGGCATGACTATGTACGTTTTAAAAAGTGGACGCATTGCCTTGTACAAAACAAGGTTCTTAACTAAAGTTAGTGTGTCTGGTATGATGGACTAGTTCCCCTAGTTGAAAGTTAGAAGGTTAACTGGGGACACTTCACTGGAAAAGGTTACCAGATTCTATCAATTAAACATATCCTTTCATGGGATATATCGTGCTCCTTTGTTGAAGGAAGTTACGCAGGGATGCAAGTGCTAGGCAGCGCTCCCCAGCACAAGGAAGAACATTCCCACAGTCCTCCACCAACCCCAGGGACAGCACGCCGAATTCCTCCTGTTGGTGTGTTATGAATGACCGAGATAGACACAACAGGAAGAGTGGAGTTTGTCCTGTTACAGATGGTGGCAGGCAAGCACAGGGCTGAGCAATTGGAACCCCTGGCCATCCTTGATTGCATCATTTGCTTTACCTGATAACACTTGATTCCCTACTGGGCTCCAGTCTGGCCTAGCTGATGTCTTTTCCCAGGGTATATAAGGTAGTTTTACCGGTTTCAGAGTTAAGCGCAGTGGCATTTTCTTTTCATCCTTTCAGAGGCTTCCTGAGCAGTTAAGGTTAGTACAGGATCTCTAAGGCTTATTTATATAGTAGTTCCCTGATATGGCACCACAGAGAGAAGGGGCCTGAGTCTATGTGTGTAACTGCTGGGGCCTGCCTCTGAATGACTTAAAAAATGATAACACCAACAAAAATCCTGAAACAAAATAGTTTTGCCAGAGCTCTTTTAAGATAACATCTACCAGATTAAACATTACAGTACATTGCTATTGAAGTATATGTGTTGTGCAGGGCAATGACCCTGATAGTTCTATAAAGTAAAAGTATTGCACTATTGAAACGCTTTGGGGTTTGAACTCTATAAATGAGAGCTGCATGGAGGAATTCTTTGTGCCTAATTATGCTGGGATGATGTATTAAGAAGCAATGGAATGTCCAGAAGAAGTAGAGATGGTGCCGCATGCACCCAGATGAGTGTGTAATTGTTGCTGACTGGTACACCTGGTTTATCTGTATACTTTTCCCTGAAGCTCAATACTGAGCCTCAGTACTTCAAAGACTAACTTGGATATTTTAAACGCATTTATTATATAGCTGTGAAAACAGAAAAGAGCTCTGTGATGAATGTTCATTTTTGTAATATGCAGTTACTGTTAGCAAAGTACTTGATGATTTCGCAACACTTTCCAAGGCCATTGGTGCTGCAAATTAATATGCCAGGGTTTTTTTAAACTTCAGTACTTGAATCATGCTCCTCTACCTTTGAAGCTATAACTACTCTTATTCCTGACTACCATTTCTAATAAATGGATTTGGTATGGTCTGATCTTTAATCTTGGTTCTTTTCCGTAGAATTTTGATTTGAATCAATTAAGTAGTAATTTGAAAGAAATCAATTTAATTCCTTATAACTTAGCTTTTGGGGGTTTTTTTTTGTACATACTATATGTATTGTAACTGAAAGACCTTTGGAAAAGAGACATCAGTCCTGTTTTGTAGCCATGGCATCTTAAAAGTTTTAATCAAGTAGCCTCCTCTGATCTAATATATAGTGGCAGAGGATTGTGTTTTTCCATCTTGACATATTTGTTGTACATTACTCCGGGAATTAATTTCTGTAGAACATGTGCTTGGGCTATTTAAATTGGATGTTATTTTATTTGTAAGATAACGTATCGATATTCTCAGGAACGCATAAAAATTTACATCATTAAGAGACTTTTGTTAAAATAATGAGGTGGGAAGCAGAGGTTGGACAATCGTGAATAAAAGTAGTAAAATAGATGGTTTATAGGCTGAAATGCTAAAAGATGTAACTTAGGCCAAATAATTTCATTGTGTTACTTCTGTATTTGAAGTTTTATATGAGCAAATAACTGTAATGAGCTCACATAAATAGAGACTGTGGGGATGAATGGACTGTCCTGTAGAGAGTGTTTATTGAAATTTGTTAGTATTTTTTCTGCTGTAGAGAGATTAGTGTGAAAGGAACTGGTAAATTTCTACCGGAACTGGTAAATTTCTGCAAGATGTGTTTTTGAACAGGAAGTGACCCTATTCTCCACCAGTATTGCAGATATGTAGTAAATATCCAACAGAAGAGGATGGATGAGAAACCAGATGTGCTTGCAACTTTATTATTTTGTTTTTCTATAAGTAGTCCTTACACCAATAATCGTCTACATTTTGAATTGCTTCTGATTTATTTTAAAAGACATTTTGAAAACTTTCGAAAATGGGGAAATGTTGCCTCAGTTTACCTCCTGCAAGTTAATCTGTAGTTCCTGTTTTAGGTTTTGAAGAGATTAAGGATAATTTGTCTTGGATTTTGTTGAACATGCTGGACAGAAGTTAGGAATCAAAGGCAGTTGCATTCCTCTGCTTAAGATAACGGGAGCTGGCATACACACTTAAAAGTATAAACTGGATAGTGGAAGGAAGGAGCAGTTTTGGAGTAGAAGTAGGGAATTGCTTGGGCACAGTGCCCCAGGGCTGGCTCAGAAGCTGCTCAGTGAACTTCAGCAGGATTGTTGTGGATGTGCTGACCATGATATCGGAATTGTGTGAAGGATAAGCCTACTTCCAAATGGTATAAATTTGTTTAAATTTCATGGCCTTAACTGTGGACCACCAGGCTTTCCAAATTGTGATGGTGTTTAACAACTACGTAAAAATAACATTTCCCTGGGCTGAGTTACCAAACCTGACTTTGTTTCCCAGTCAATTCTCTACCTCATTTGCACTGGGTACAGTAAATTAGAGTCCTTTACAAACTTTAGCGCACTGTTTTCTAAAAACACTCCCCTCGCAAAAGATGGCTTTGGTGGGCTGTGCACCCGCTCGGGTACGATGGTGCTGGAAGTGCTGTAGAGCTCTGTAACAAGGAGTGGCCCCGTTCTGCACGGAGTGAACACCTCTCCTTCCCAGGCTGTGCTGGACCAGTCCTCTATCTCTAGCTGGCTGTGAATGAGCTGCAAACCGCTGCTCATCAGACTTCCCAGCCTTTCCAAGGCTGAGCTGAAGGAAAGAGGAAAGGCAGCTTATCCCACACAGCTGCCAACTTGATTCAAAGGGAAATACTGTAACAAGGCTTTGTTGATGACTGTGCCATGAATCTAATGTTCCCCTGTGTTTTCCTTCTGCTTTGTGTTAGTTGTTATTCAGACAGCCAGACTCAACACTTCCGTAGATAAGAACTATTGTTCCATGAATGTAATATTTTGAAAATGGGGTTTTGCATTGTAGTTATACTTTTAAATGATGCTGTTTGCAGGTTGAATTTGTATTCGTTTTCAAGGTAAATCTGAAGAACCATCTGCTCACAAAAAAAACAGCCAATGAAATTGCATTTCTCTTTTTTACTCTATCAATCAGCTATCTAAACATGCAAGTGGGTAAACGGGGGAAAACTACTTCGAGCACATTTTGTGTACTTATGTATTAGGAGAGTTAACATTGCAAAAAAAATCTATTTGGAGCATAGTCTCAGAGATATTTGGCATTTATGATATTTCAGCATGAATCCCCCCCCCCTCAAACTGTGGACAAATGAATTGGCAGGAAAAAAATCAGAACAAAACTCAACTCTAATTTTGTCTTACTTTATCTTAGAAATGAAAGAATATTGGGTGGGGGTTTTTTTGTTGGTTTGGTTTGGTTTTGACTCTATTTGCAAAAAAGACAAGTATAAATTAATTTCTTCTTCCCAGCCTTCCCTTCCCAAGTCCTCATTCAGCTAGTTACAGGTTTTGAATAATCTTCACTCTGAACTTCTACCTTCCAAGGACATAAATGCAAGGATACTGGCAAAGTGTGATAAAGATTATGTAAAGCCTGAGTATTCAAAAGGTTGAGCATAAACAGGTATTCAGCATTACAGGTTGGATCCATATTCATGTCTCCACTAAATGTTTCTTTGAAAGTTAAATGAGAAATTAAAGAATACATACATTGCCTGTTTGCGATCTCTTTCAATAGCAGCTTAAATGATTGCTGCTGGAAAACTTCAAAAAAGGCTTTTTCAATATTCATAATATTGTCCCCCACCCACCCTCAAGTGCAGAAAACTGAAACCATTCAAATGATTTTCGGGGCTTTCTTCCCCCTGTTTATTCTCAGTCTCACCTTCAGAGTATTTGGACTTGGGTGGAAAACTTTGGACAGGAATATGCTGGGTGCTTGTTTTTAAAGCAATTTTTTCCATTTTTATTACTGTTAAATTTCTGCTAGCTCTTGCCACATCATCCTGTTAGATTCTGCTCCAGGCAGTTTGGATTTAAACGGTGCTGTAAATCCAAGTTGCTGTTGTACTATCCTATTGTTGATGATTTGATAATGGGTATAATGGATTATTCAGCGTGTGTATACAAAAAAAAGAGTGAAAATGAGACAAGGGAATGTGTTGCTTCTAACTGTTTTGAGGGGTTTTTTTCTCCTTTTATGCTGATGTGTGATTTGATGGAGTGCTAAGCTATGCACAGATTAAGGTTTCACAAGCCAAATTGATCTCTATTAGAAATATGTTCTGATCTTTCCTACGTGTCTTATCAGAAAGGATTTGCCTTAAACCCAAATATCAAGAAATGAAACTCAAGGGAATTCACCTTCATGGTCACAGGCGGAGAGTGTTTGGAGAGCAGCCCTAAGGAGCAGGAATTTGGGGTGTTGCTTTCTGAGCCCAGAAAGCCAAATACATCCCAGGCTGCCTCAAAGAGAGCATGAGCAGGAGGTCAAGGGAGGGGATTGTCCCCCTTCATGCTTGTCTTGTGAGACCCCACCTGGAGCCCCAACATAAGGATATGGACTTGTTGGAGCAGTTCCAGAGGAAGCCATGAAGATGATCAATCAGCCAGAGAGCCTCTTGTATGAAGTCAGGCTGGGAGAGTTAGGGTTGTTCAACCTGGAGTAGAGAACACTCTAGGGAGACTTTATAGCATCTTCCAGTACCTAAAGGGGCACCAAGAGAGCTGGAGAGGGACATTTTACAAGGGCAGAGAGTGATAAACAAGGGGGAATGGCTTCAAACTGAAAGAAGGTAGGTTTGGATTGGATATTGGGAAGAAATTCTGTATTATAAGGGTGGGGAGGCACTGGAACCAGTTGCCTAGAGAAGTTGTGGAGATAGATCAAATATCTCTACCATATGTCAAACTCCAGCAAAGCTGAGCAATTTGCCAATAAGGTGAGCTGAGGTGGTGTTAATTTTCTTTAGAAAAGGTTTGTAATACAGGGAAATGTCTTCGTTCCACATTCTGTATTTAAAGAAGGGTATGCTAGCTCCAATTTTGTGTTTGTGAGGCCTCATCAGAATAAAAGACAAATTAGGTGCCCTGCAACGTACACTGAAGGATCATTTAGGGCCATCAGCAAGCCCACTGAAGCTGATGAATATTTACTGTTGACTCCAGTGGGAGTAAGAGAAGGGGGCCTGTGTAATTTATAGGGAGATTATTATTGGAAAAATTTCCTTTCATCTCAGTGCAATTACATTGATCCAGACATTTGATTGTAGCATACTCTCTTTATTAATGACTAGATGACCTCAGCAAAGATTTTTAGCCCATTTTGACTTCAAAAATGTCATTTTATATAACCTATAATGTCTCCACTATTTTGTTCTCCTACTAATGTTCTGGAGTATTAGAGAAATCAGTTACAATGACCTCTTTTGTCCTGCGGTTCTCATCTGCTTAATACTATTGTATTTGGAAGGAAACAAGACCTGCTACAAATTTAGAAATTGAAATAGTGTTGTGTCTATTTTTTCATGAGATGGACTCTCATTCATCATTATGCAATCTCTGGTAGATTTAATAGTTATGATAGCCTTAATTTATTTAGTTATACCTCCAGATCCATCATAACAGTAATGTCCCAAACAAACCTTTGTATTCTGACATGATAATTGTTAGTGTTGTGCTATTGCTTTGCTGGGTTTATAAACTAACCCTGTAACAACATAGTAAAATTGTGGCTTGTTAATAAGCAATTTTCTTCTAAGAAGACATGTATTTTAGAGCAGAATTTGTTCAAGGGAGTAACTTTAAACCATTCTTCGGGTTAAAGTATTATGTGGAAAGGTTTGCTTTGGATTATTGCTCCATTTTTCGACTTAAAGTTATTATTAGGTTGGCTAATGGTATAACACTGGTATCTGCATGAGACATGAATCCTGGTCTTGCTAACAGAAATTGGTTACTCTTTGAAACCTTCATTTGAAGTATTGTATAATATATCCTACTTCTCTTCATTAAAATATTCTTTTTAGGCAGCTAACAAACATTTTTTGTGCTCATGTTGTGTGAAAAATTAGGAGTTTTAGTGCATATCTCTACAAACTAATTGTAGTAGGGCATTTGGAGTTTTGATTGGAGAAGAATGGATTCAGAGATTACATTTACAAGCATTACATGATGCTCTTGGACAGAAACAAATCAATCTACCTGTGGCAAGATTTTAGCCAGATAAAAATGTAATTTTTTCCTTCCACTTATTCATATTTAAGTTAATCATAGTTGAAAATATTAGATAATTCTATAATTTTAATGTTCTGCCTGACCTTCCACCCTTCCTAAGACAGGACAGCCATTTGATTTTTTTAATGAGCACTTCGAAGGAATAACACCTTTGGGATTAACAACTTGGAGGACATGTAAAGGGTAGTGTAAGGTAGACCGAAAGGTGCTTGCTGTCCAAAGTAATGTTAAATGATCCAAGAAGAAACCAAATTCAAATTGCAATTAAATTGAATTAATTTAAATTGGTTATTTGTGTGCCAGATATCCCACTGAACGTTTGGAAGCTGTGGTAAATATGGCCCATTATGAGCCACATAGTAAATATGGTTTAAAACAGTAGGATGCTTTTTGGGGAGGACTCTATACTACAGAATTTGGTTTTCAGGTCTCCTCTGTTAACTTGGGACATTCTAACGCTGTCATGATCTCAAAACCAAAACAAGAAATGAGTGCAAGTGTGACCGCCAGTGGCTCCTGGATGCTCGGAAATGGAAGTCCCCTTAATTTTATGACAATCCAGCTATGATTTAACTCTAAATTCTATATTGTCATAGTGGCTTTCCTTAATAAAGATAAGGCCTTGGATCCACTGTATAGTGTAAAATATCTCTTGGAGATAGTTTAATTACGCTCATATAAAATGCAGTTAAACAGCTGTGGTGAAGCTTGTTATTACTGCCACATATTAATGTTTCCAGGCCCCCTCCTCACATGGAAGAGCCAACTTTCAGTCGGAGTTATGACATTCCAAATGTTTACTTAGCATAAAATCCACCCGTGTGAAGGATTGCTTGGGTGTGACAGATGGCATATTCTGCAATATGTAAAAGCAGTTTGGGGCAGAATTAATTAATTTATTTTAAAAATCCCACCTTTTTAATTTTTTAAGTGATTGGCAGATTTTTTGGTCTGCTTTTGTGTCCTTCAGAATTTTTAAGGTTTTAACACAGTTCTCTGTATTTCTTTTCCTTCTTGTCTGAAAATATTAATCCTTGCCATTTACTGCCTTTTCTCCCCTACTGTTGAGGGTAGTTCTGTTTGGATTTTTTTGAATTTAGCTTGTGGACAGTATAAATAATTTCGTGGGCTGTATCTAACTTCTGCACCAAATTAAATGTGCCATACTGGAGAGAACGGGAGCAAAACTTCCAAGCTAAATGAAAAATGAGAACTGGTTTTGGTTTGGCTGGTTAAGGTATCCAGTTAAACTAGCTGAGTGTACAAGCTGTGGAGCAGAAGGGCCACTTTGGTGTGGGAAGGTATTTCAAGATGCTCTCCTTCTCTAATCAGAAATAGAAGGAAAAGTAATTTACTGCTTGTGGAACATGGAAAAACTTACTGTGAAAAAAAGAGATGGTCTAATGGATTAAATTGAGATTAAACTCAGTATACATATTTTGAGCTTTAACTTCCAGGTTTATATTTTTATATTATATCTGAAGGAGGATCCAGGTGAGATTCAGTGATAGTTTTCAAAATAAGCAGTTAGTCTAAGCAGATAAAACAGACAAGATTAGAAACTGGAAATCATGTCTTATTAGATTATCACAGCTATAGTAGCACTGTCCTTGAAAGTATTCAGACTTTTGTCTATTTGAAGATGTATTTGATTTGCTTGTGGAACTAGAACTTGTCTTGAAGAAAGCAAGCACTTATCTAGTGAGTTTTTATTGCTAGAACGTAATCCTAGACAGTGTCACCTAATAACTCAGCTCACTTGTTTATTTTTGACACTTGGCCCTCCTGCAAAGCTTTGTGCCCTACTGAGGTCTCTTGTCACAAAGTATGTCCAGCACATAGTTCCATGAAGTAAAAGTCTGTTTGTGGGTCTGGATTTGTCCAGACCTACTATGTAAGGCACTATATTTCACATATTTCAGTGTGTTATTTGTAGCTGCTCTGTTCCTAATCTGGGGGTTGACAAATCTGAATAAATAATTGTGAGTGTTCAATGATATTGCAGTTCCACCATTAGACTCTTAAACAGGCATATATATCTGCCATACCTTATAATAAGGTGCTATCTGAAGAGTTTAATCTGTGATTAGGAGATATTATTAATAAATAGCATCTCCCAACAGGGTACACTGGTCATTAATTATATAAGCTGTGGCTGAAGCTTATTCTCATAAATCACTAACTCCTACAGCCTTTCTTTTAAATGTATATGCAGTGTGCTATTCATAAAAGAAACAAGAATACTTAAAACATCTGTTAATCATCTAACCACTTATAAATGAACATTTAATCCAAAAGAAGCCTGATAAATCTTCCTTCAGTGTTTTGTTCATTACACCATTATGATTTCTTGTTTTCTGTAACACCTCTTGCTGAATGTTGTAGAGAAGTGTTGCATGACTTGACTCAGCCTCTTGCAGACCTGGAATGTAATGACTGAGCTCACTCTTTGGAGAATGTTTTTCTGTTACTGTTATTGTTGGTTTTTTTAACTCATTCTTACCGGCTATAGAATATATTTCTAGAATTGAACTGCTTTTAAGGAGGTTATTTGGGTTATTTTACTCAAGGAAAATATTTTGACTGAAAATAGGTGGAATAAAAACTTTTTTATTGTTAATACTCAAAATGGACTGCATGAATGTTTTTGTCAACCAGGCCAAGTGCCAGGTCCTGCCCCGGGTCACAACAATCCCTTGCAGCTCCAGGCTGGGGCAGAGGGGCTGGAAAGTGTCCGGTGGGAAAGGCCCTGGGGGTGCTGGTCAACAGCAGCTGAACGTGAGCCAGGTGTGCCCAGGTGGGCAAGAGGCCAATGGCACCTGGCCTGTCCCAGCCATGGTGTGGCCAGCAGGACCAGGACAGCAATTGTCCCCCTGACTGGGCACTGGTGAGGCCACTCCTCAAATCCTGTGTCCAGCTCTGGGCCCCTCATGACAAGAAAGACATTGAGGGCCTGGAGCGTGTCCAGAGAAGGGAATGGAGCTGGGGAAGGGTCTGGAGCACAAGTCTGATGGGGAGCAGTTGATGGAGCTCAGCCTGGAGAAAAGGAGTTTCCAAATTGTTATTACTAATACCTTAGGTGAAGTGATATATTAAATCTTAATAATCATAAAACAGAATGTGCACAAAAAATAAAAGGAAAGCATTTTGTAATTTGTAAAGCTGCCTTATGCCATTCTGGGCCTGGTTTTCACTCAAATGGTCAAAAAATTCCCTCTCTTTATCATTGCTGAGTGCCGTTGTACATTTACGAATATTGGCAGAATTCAGGGTTAGGAACTGAAGTCGTGTGAACCAGAGCACTGATTTGAGAGGCTGTACAACAATGTTAGCCATGTTCAAGATGATGCAAAGTTATACTATCCCCAGTGCAGAACAGAGATAATGAAGCAAATTCTGTTTCTGCCCTGGAGTGGTTCTCTAGCCTGAGTTCAGAGGTCGCGATGTGGCAGGTTACAGGGCTGATTCCGAGTCAGCAAGGGGAAGTCCCAATTATTTTTTGCACTTGGGATTAAAGCACTTGTTTCAGTGTTCAGTTATTTCAAGACCTAACTGGGGAAAGCAGTTTTCTGCCTAAGGACTCTGAGCTGAGGTCCTACTCTGTTTTTGAAGGTACTGCTTATAGATTACCTTAAGTGCAAAGTATTAAGTCTAAGAGTTCTGTTCTGAGCACTTAAGAAATTCCTCTGCTGGCATATTGCTATCATCTGCATCCCAAAATAATCTCATTAGTATATAATGTACCATGTGCATGAATGATATTTCAATATCCTGTCTTTTTTAGAGTATAATGAATACACATCACTGGATTTGTGTACACTCTACAGTGATATACTCATTTCTGAACAGTCTTTTTTGAATGATGTTCCCAGCAGACCCTGCATAAACAGTGAGCTGAAGAGTGGCCCCAGGGCAAAGTGCTGTGATAGAATATCACTGTGCCTGTGTTCAGACATTTAGCCAGTGAGTGATGAGAGATTTAAAGGCTTTTTGCATTTCCCTGCTGAAAGATTTGAGGAGAGAAGGGGGGGGGAAGTTTAGGCAATCCAAGTTATGTTGCCCTAATCTATGGAGAGCAGGGGAAACTTGCTAGTAGTGAAGCTCCACTAGGAAAGATTCGTGTTCCTTTGCCAGACCAACTGTTTTCTTGAGATATTAATAATAAAGTCATTTTACCACTTTGCGCTCATATCCATCCTTGGAAATTAAGGACTCTGAGCCTTTGAAGACTGCTGAAGGAGTGAATCACTCCCTGGAACAGAGCAAGCAGATCTCATCATGCATTTTGGTGTTGCAAAGACTATCCTCCCAAAGTTTCCCTTTCCCAGCTAACACATCAGGGAACGCAGCTCTTTTTTCTGTCTACCAGTGCTGAGCTGCCTTTTTTTGCCCATGTTGAATGTTAACAGACAGGCTCATCCTGAGCTGGCTCCCTGCTGTTCAGGCAGGCCCCAGGTAGCAGTAGCTGGGAAGAGAAAGCCGTGTGCTCCTCTGTCAGCCTTTTGCTCATGCTGCTGCAGTAAAATTAATTACTTGTCTCCTTTCCAGAAAGGTCATGCAATAGTTTTTCTTTATTGAGATGATCTGATCTGCATTGTGTGCACTCTTTTGAGGAAGCTTGGTCAGGCTGAACAGCATGACAGGGTAGCAAGTGCTTTTAGGTTGAAATCACCATCTCTCTCTCATAAAAAAAAAGAAAAACCAAACAAAAAAACCCCCCACTTTGTCTCGATGACAATGACCAGCAGCTCTGCTGGTTTTCACTGTCATTTCAGGCCTTTATTCTCTCTGTAACTCCTGACTATAAATCATCTTCAATGTTTGCTGTACACAGCACATGTCAAGACATATAAACTGCTGATTATGTTTTCCCCAGTCCCATTCTCCATGAAAGGCTGCTGTCTGATGCCTCTGGTTTAGTAAAATATTTTCCTGTCAACAGGAAATTATTCCCCCTTTTGTATAGAGAGAAGATGAGATTACTTTGTCATATTCATGTAATACTGTATTCTTCTGGGGCATTCTATAGCTCATTGAACTCTGTGCAGCACAATAATATTTGATCCAAAGAAAATAAATCACCTTCAAGCTATTTGTCTAAGATAGTGATAAGAAGGGAGAGGGGAATTTCCTGCGTCATGCAAGGTATTGCTGTGTGTTTCGTTGCTGTAATGAGGATTAGAAACAAAACACTGTATGGAGTTCAGCAGCAGGTGTCCTGGCTTCCTCCTATTGCATCCCATCCAGGAAGAGCTCTTCAGCTACGGGGTGATGGAATGCACATGCTGAACAGGAACTGGGTTGAAAACAACAAACTCTTTCATTTTCCTATGCTTATTTGTAATTTTTCACTTTTTTACTCTTCTCTACCCTACTCCTCTTTAGCAACTTCTTTTCTTCCTTATTTGCTTCAGTCAAGAGTCTTCACCTACACAGACTCACCGTCTCATCCATACTCTGCACACATACTCTTGCCTGTATTTTATGAGAAAATTGGCAGAATATGGCATGACTCGCTTCTTACAATAAGTATAGATATTATTTTGCTGCTGGGTCTCTCTGCTTGTATTTTGGACATTAGATCAGTTACATTCATTTACTACTGATAAGGCCTCAAAAATTTCAGCAGTGTGTTTGTTGCTTTCTTCAGAGTAGCAGGAGCATCAGGATCAAGAGGTCCATCTTTACGTTCTTCCTGCCTCATGTGCCAATGCTGTTCCCCCTGCGTTGCCAATAAAGCCAAAGAGGTCCACTGTATATATGCTACCTCTACACTTTGAAATCCTGAACTAGGAATTTCTATTATTGGGACTTTTTTCTCAATATTGATGTTGTGAGTGCCTGCAGTGTTCTGCTTTTGCAGCAACTGAAAAATCCAAGTTCAGGGTAGAGCTGCGAAGGTGCTAGGGAATTATTCTGGGAGGTATTTATATGCCCTGGGCTTGATTTATCTCATTTGGACCATTCTAACTGAGAACGACACTGACAGAGTGAGAAAAGAATCAGGGCAGAAGATGCTAATTTACATTTTCAGCTTCAGAGCAAAGCATGGATGTACTCTTCCAGGCAAATGTTAATAAGCTTTTGGTCTTTAAAAATGTAAAAAATTTATTGAACTTCTACTGCACTTGCCATGTTTCAGTGGAGCAAACATTAAAAACTCTGCAATATGAAATAATTCCAGAGCAGGGAAAATGGATGCAACCGTGAATAAAATGAGTGTTTTGACCATAAAATGTTATAATTAATAATGATGTTGACTGTAATTATTAAATGCAAATCAAAACATGAAGGATATTTTTCACTTCAAATTTAATTTTAAAAAGGAAGCTTCAGGTGATAGACTTTGCTTGCCTCTAACATTCTGCTAAATCATGCCTTCAGTTGCCAATATTATTGAAAGATACAGTGGCTGGCAGAATTTGGTCTGTTACTATTTCTAGTGAAATGTCCTTGAACTAAACAACTCTCTATAGTTGCCATCTGAAATCATGAGCATCTGTGGCATTTCAGTGTTTGAGTTGTTATTATAACACTATTTATTCTCTAGGTGTGATCATATTTAAAAGAGTGAAAGAAAGTGGGGGAAGGCAATCTCATTTCACTAATGTAGAAGTAAAATTTGTCTCTTTAGCCCTGTGAAATCTGACTTGTACCCGCTGTTGTGTGCCAAGACGAGTCAGAGTGATGGGGAGCTCTGAGCTGTCTTTTCCAGCTCTCTCTAAAATGAAATTGAGTGGACCAAATGTTAAAACATTAAATCTCCCTCAAGTTTGGCTTTTGGCTTTTGTTACTATTATATCCAGAACTGTTAGTGCATTATTTATAAGTAACTTCTCATTTCAAATATTCAATATAGAAATGACACTTTACTTGTGAATTCATGTGCTGTTTTATTATGAAGATTTTCAACACTTCTTTCTAGTGTCACATTTATGTAATATAAATTTGATGTTGTAGAGTGCAATTGCTAATTTTTCATCTCTTTTCAACAGAGTTGTTTGGCCTGTCTCCTTTTTCATGCCCATCTTATTGACTTCCTAATAGCAGTCATCTGTGATATTCATTGTGTGGTGTATGATGCATCAGTACAGAAGCACAGGAACGCAAAGTGCCAGATTCCTAAAGGAATCCTGGACTAAAAGTGAAAAAACCCCTGACTTTAGGCTCACTTGGAAAAACTGGCTTATTGTCCAGGTATAGACTATGGGTTCTGCATTATTCTCATTTAAATTAAAGCTCTCGTGGTTTAGTTCTGTGTAATCAGGCTTGTAGGATTTTATGTGCTGGAGACCTCTCCCCTTTTATCACTCATATCTGCTTATGGTCACAGAGGAAGAAGTAGAGAGGGGACAGTCAGCAGTGTAAGAAACACAAGTAGCTTAATTGGGTGTTGCTAAAAGTCCTGCTGTCTCTCCTTAGAGTTTGCTCACAGCTGGGGTATATTACAGTTTACTCATTCTATGCTAAGTATTTCTGAAGAAAAACATTGTATAATAAAAACTTCAGTGCATAGAAAATGTCTTAGGCATAGTTATGACTTACAGACTATAAATGCACAAGTTAGGAAAAACTTTCCATTGTATCAAAACATTCCAGTTCTTCAAAATGGTGGGTTTGGTTTAATCTGCTTCCTCTTTGGTGATGTCCTCTGGCAGGCTACCAAGTCTGGCAAATATCAATCTTATAAACCACCATTTGCCTGAGAAATGTGATCTGACCTTAAATTCTACACCTGGGGCTAATAGGATTTAAAATTAATTCTGGTTTTCTTTTTGGGACTGCAGGACTTTCATTTCAGTTTGGAAGATATTTTTCTCTAGAAATTACTGTTTAATTTAATATGCTTGCAGAAAACTCTTGTTAGCAAACACTGTTTTCGTGATTGTAGATGAAATTGAGATTTGGGTTTTTTGCAGTCAGATACCGTTAAATTATTCAGAGCAATATCTTCAAATAGAAATAAACCTTCTCATTCATATCTCTTCACTAACAAGACTGGTGTGTGCTACTCAGCCAGGTATTTACTTGTATTTACTCCACTTGATGCAATTGGTTTAATTTAAATGTGATATAATATTGATTATATCTGTAAACATGTCCAGGAAAGATAATGGGCATGTTCGGCAAGAGTTATCTTCCATAAGACTGTGCTGAAGGAGATTAATTATATTTCAACTGAGAAATAATTATAACTGTTTTCTAAACCTTTTCCAAAACCACCTTTTTTCTTTCAAATAATAAGAGTTTGCTTGCACTTTGTTTTTCAGTTTTTGGGGAAATGTCTATATTTCTAAACATATTCGATTCTTTTATGCCTGTGAATAAATATATTTTACACTATTCTTGTTTCCAACACCAATTCCTCTGTTAGTAACTTAGCCTTTGAGAAGAACTTATGAGAGAAATAATAAAGCATTATTTTACAAATGGAATACCTGGAGATGATATTTCATCTGAAGTCTGACTACTGTAACTTAGCTTTGATCCTAATGTGCTACTGTAAATGTAAATTTATTCCTAAAGAGAACTTAGTTTAACTGTAAGTAAAGTTATGAATATATTTTTCTGAAGTATACTGAATATAATACAGTATATAATTTAGTTTAAAATGACAATTTAATAGGTTTTTTTCCTGGTAGACTGAACATGTAGTCCCCATGTAGTTTATGATTTAAAAAATTTTATTCTACAATAGAAGATTAATATTTATGGATGTATTATTTTAAGCCAGGGACCATATTTAAGCTGGCTGTTGACTCACAGAATCTCTGTAGGTTTAAAATAAAAACTTGCTGTGACAGTATTTCTCCTTTTAGGCTAGAAGAGGGTGCAGCTTTGTGTGGGCGTGTGATCGGTGTTGTGGGTATCTGGAGGTTTGGGGTGCTGCTGTCGCTGGAGAGGCACCTGCCCACAGCTCCTGACCGCGTCCTGCCCTTCGTCGTGTTGTGTAGCTGAATGGAAAAGGTGTGTCTGAAATACGAACCTCAGCAGTGACTGGGTAATAATCCATTTTAAAGAGCCCTAATTCCTTATTTTAGGCCTTTTCTTATCCACTTCCCGAATAGTTTGCATAATACCTTGCAAGAGAGGATTTTGTCTTTGCAGTGTGGAGTGAGCAGCCAACCTGAATATTTTAAAAATACCTCTGCTGATCCACTGCCCTTCTGAAATATTTTAGAAAAGGTGGCAACCTTGCTGAATTTCTTTTCTAATGCATGTCCCAAGTGAGACTCATACGTTATTCCTTTTGTTCTTTTGGTCTAGCAATTTTCCTGTTTCCCCATCTGCAAGCATTCACTGAAACAGGCATAGCTGGTCAAAGGTATTTAGGATTCAGTTCCTTCTGAGTATTATCACCTTCCTAACTTCTTACGGATGCAGGATTGTGTTCATATCTTACAACAAGAAGGTCCCTGATGATGATTAGGTCAAGGATCTGAAAGAAATATAATAGACATGGGACAGCTATTTTGGGAGTGGACATTAATCACGCTCATATTAGATAAAACCAGTTTGGGACAAGACAAATAAAAGATCCAAAGCTATTCCATCAGGGGCCCCCTCCCATTCTACTGCTTCCCTAATGGTTGCATTGAGTGCAACAGAAATATGATGAAACAAATGAGTTCTGTGGGGGGTTGGAAGAATCTGAGATAAGTAAAATCTCCTGTCTTTATTAAATTCTGGAGCTTGGTTTCTTTGTGTCTGTTTATAGCCATGTGATTAAACAATTATCTAGGGAAAGACTAGTAGCTGCCTCAGATGTTAAGTTCACATTTAAAATGAATTTTTTGGTTGTTTTTAACTTAACTACCTACAAGAAAGTTTGAGGGGTTTCTTAATCCTGGCTTTGGTATAGACTGGGATGGCATCGATAAAGTTTTACGAGTAATGATATCAAGCTAATAGAAATCAATTAAGTTTCCATATGGAGAGGGTTAATGATATGCCCGATTCCTGACATCTCAGAGGAAGATTATGCAAACGTCATCTTGGTGAAATGTAAGACATTAATTCGGCCTAGGATCTGCCATGTTTATAAAATCATGCAGCAAAATTTGGCCTCAAGACCCAATTTCCTTTTATAAAAAAAGTAGTCCTGAGGCTGAAAAATAAGCATGTCTTCTGAGAAGGTGATAACCATTTCATGTAGTTTTTCAAGTATTAGTCTTCCTTATGCTTTCAAGTAAAGCCAGTTGAATTTGTCTTTTGAAATGCATATGCAAACATGTTGATTCTTCATATGTTTGAAGCAAAGGAAAAGAAAGATATCAGAATAATTAACAGCACAGTATCTCTTAAAATTTCCTGGTGTAGGGATATTTCTTAAATAGTATTATTGAGTTGTTGAGAGGGAAGGAGTGATTAGGAATCAATAATAATAATAGTAATAGAATTTAGACAACAGGGTTGATCTCAGCACCTCTGTACTTTTCTGTACAAAGTATGTTGGTGTTTGACTTGTGGTTCTATTCTCCCTTAGTAAAATCTCTTTGGGGGCCTTTGGGATCATTCAATTTTGTGGCTTCACTCCAAGTAATAGGTTTAAGTAGTTGGGGGGTGAGAAAGTGATCTGGTGCCTAAGCATGCGTGAAACAACCAATGGAGACATACTCTTTACCAGGTGTTTAATTCCATTTTAATGCTTTCTCTCACCATGGGGAATGATCCATTCTTATTCTGACCTGAAACACTAAGGATGTAGAGGAATCAAGATGCCTGTTTTTCTTCTATTTCTTGTTACTTAACATGTTGTTGTCTTTGGGCAAAAATAGTCATATATCCATCTCTGGCAAGCCAGTGTGGAATGGGTTTTGATCTCTCACCACCTGTCAACTAAGAATTTAGAAAACTTGTAAGTTTTTCTATTTTTCTTTGAAAATAAATGTCCTTTATGCAGAAATATCATATTAGCACCAGAAAAAAAAAGTAATAAATAAAAAGAATATAGTATATTTGTATAACAGTGAAAGAGGAAAAAAACCCAAACAAACCTTTGGGGTGGAAGGAATCTTATACCTATTAAACCTCACCGCCCCAACACCAAAAACAATCTTGTGTAGGAAGAGAGAGAGCAGTTTCAAGAAGTTTTTCTGCATCACTACTTTTATGTGAGCACTTTTTCTGGATTTATCTTCTGGCAGATACTGTGCCCACAAACTCTACACCCAGTGAATGGGAGAACCATGAATGGGGTACATTGCAGGTAGAAGGCAGCAAAGAGAGAGTCTCTATTTTTTCTTCCTGCAAATACTGCTGTGAACAAGGTTCTTCTCATGCTAAGTGTTGATCTGAGGAAGATCAAATTGGAGTTACGTTTAAATGCTCATAGCTAAATATACATTACCTCTGCCCAAATAAGCTGTAGTCATTCCTATTTATGTAAGCAGCCTTTTGCTGAGGTGCAAATTGTTGTGTGGGTGAGCTCATGCAGAGTTGTTTTTCAGATGGAACTGACACTATTTTGTGAGGAACATGCTCTTGCTTTCCAGTGCCTCTTGCCTCTTTGCCGTCTCTTGTCTCTTAAGCCATTTAATGCTTTTAAAGAGTTCCTCTGTAATGCTGCCAAAGGCAGTGCTTGCATGGATTGTCTGCATTATAATTGCCAGTCACAGAAAGCTAAAGTTGTTTGGGCTACTGTTCTCGGGCACTTTATGTTTTAATTTCATTTTTTAACTGCTTTGTCTCATTCGTGAATAGTAATGAGACAAATGAATTTCTAAATATTGGAGTGCTTTTGTGGCCCATCGCCTTTGCTGGTAGTGATGGGCTGGATTCCAGTCAGTGTCTCACTGGAGTGGAACAATGCACGCGTTCTGTGATAGCATAAAAAGACTGAGGAATTTTATGGCTCAGGGGGCAGAACAAGCAATGAGCATGCTTGAAAATCTTATGGGTTTTGGTTGCAGTTTAGAGATCTTATTTCAGAAGGCTGTGTAAAATATGCCAGTGAGGTGGAGGCTGATTTTGGCACACGTCAGAAAGTACAATACCTGGCAGTCATAAGAATTCTGTTTATTTGTTCCAGCAAATTAATGGGTTCTCTGGAAATGGCTTGCTTTGTAACCTTTCTGTGAAGACATCTATTTCCCCATCTCCATGGGCTGTTGCCCTTTTCATTAAACAGTCTGCCATCTTTGCATACATGGTACTTATATAGTGAATACATATTTTAATATCAGAATTGGGAAGAAATTCTTTCAAAGCATTTTAGTGACTTCAGAATTTTGCATTTTGCACCATTCAAGACTTCTGCTGAAATTTAAACCTCCTTGCGATTTGAAAGCTTGGTAAATTCAGGCTGGAAAGTAAGGGAAAAGTACAAGACCCATTGCTTCCTTGTTCAGTTTTTTTGTACAAGCAACCAGAGTTACCTGGACTTCTGGCAGCTGCAGTGAAGTTATTCCACTTTTATTTGACTCATACCTTCTTTTATTGCATTAATGTGTGTAGCTGTAAATATAGTTCCAGTTTTTGGTTCATGTGTGGACAATTAGTGGTAATGTATACATGGAGACAGGTGTTAGTTAACCCAACATATGTGTGATTCAAAGAAATAGCATTTTTTCCATTAAATGGACTTATTTAAATCCGTAGCCGGTACTTCTGGGTTGCTGTTGCTATTTAGGTGAAAGCATCGGTACAGCGTTCACATTCCTTACTGTAAATAAATAATTCCTCTGCGTTTCAAATTCCTCTTTAATTTAGATCAGGCTTGACCAGCTGTTGAAAGCAGGAAAAGCAGCCTACCCCAGCTTGGTGGTTGCCTGCAGGGATGGGTCAGTGAACTTCACGGTTTTTTCCAAGGTTAAATGTGGATTTTATTTTCATATTTCATTAATACTGTGCAGCCAGTACATATTGTAATGTGATAGTGATCATGAAATAATAAACCAGGTTTGCTACATAGACTTATTCACTTACACAGCCTTCCTGATCTCTTATATTAATAATTTTCAAAGAACTAGAGCAACTAGAGCAACAAGGTTAACTGGATTCATTTAATGACTGAGTGATTTCTGCCCCCACAGTCTAGTCCTGGCTAAAAATATTTATCAAAAATGTTCCTTCTATTGTCAACATTTAGTTGTGCAAAGCTTGATAAAACCCAGAATGATTCAATGTAGTAGATGTCTGTCAAAAATAGACTTCAGGAAAAATGCATGCATCAGTAACATTTAATTTTACTAGGAGCAGAAGATCTATTTTTCATGCAGCATATCTAAATGAAGAATCCTCTGCTATAAGAAAGCAAGCATAAATGAGTGTGTCATTCCATACATTCTTTGATTCTTTAGATGCATTCTTTTGCTTCTAAATGCCACGTAATTCTGAGCTTAAAGCTTGGTCCTTTTTAAACTCTATTATGAAATACTTATTAGATTGAAGGAAAAAGGAAATTCCATAAATATAAATATGTTCCGCATCATTGCAAGGATGTGAAAGGCAAGAGTTGTTTCTGAAATCTGTTTTCCAATTGCTTTTATGAAATTCAGCACAGGGAAATTAAACTAGACTATCTAGGAGCCAGTTTTAAGATTATTGTCCTGGCTCTTTGTAGCTCATTTGTTGCAAGAGCTAAAGGTCTGTTTCAATACAGGTTAGAAGGGAGCCGAGGAATGGCACCTTCTTTAGTACGGAGTACTCAGAGGTATTTGGCATGTGACCAGAGTTTGGGTGTTGCTTTGAATGATTTGTTCTGCTGCCCTAAGAGAGAAAACTGTAGATCTCCATCACTGTCAGGTGCTGATTGTTCTCAGTCAAAGACCTAATTACTGGGATACTGAGATGGTTCCTCTTTTGTGTCTTGATTTCTTTCATTCTCTGTTTGAATGGTTAAATATCTATTGTGTTAGAGAGCAGCAGAGAAGCTCCGATTTTACAGTTCAGTGGTTGCAGTGTTCATGCGGGCTATGGAAAAACTCTGTTTGTCTCTGCTGTAATTAATATTTATTCATATGAAGCCAAATTGCCCAGTGGAAGAAGAGTCAGAGGGGAACTATTCCCAAAGCAGCCGAGGGCCCATGAGGTGAAACCTGCCTGGCGAATTCAAGGTTAACCCGGGCTGGGATCTAAATGTGGCTCTCCTAAGAAAAATTACTCAAAGCATCCAAAGGTCTGAGACTCTGCGGTGGGAAACGTGGGGTGGGTCTGGTAAGGAAACCTGGTCTGGCTGTGAGTGTGAGGTGTGGACCCACAGGGACCCATCGGGTCACTGGAGCCGCCGCTGCGAAGGGACTGTGGTCCTGGCAGTGACTGCGAAGGGACTGTGGCCCTGGCAGTGACAGTCGGGGCGGTGTAAGTGTGATCCCAGCAGTGGCACCTGGACGGCCGGACAGGAAAGCTTCCTCAGCACAAGTGAGCCCTTTGAGCAATACTTTAGAGAATATTGCAGGACTATGAGAAATTAAAAGAAAAACTACTAAGAAATCTCAAGTTTTATTTTCCAGATAATAATTTATTTTAGAACTAGATTTTAGCTGAAAGAAGGAGAATTTCAGGCCTTTCTGGTTTTAGCAGCCATAACCCTGAAAGCAATAGGGCCCTTATTTAAGAGGTTAAAGAAACAGAACATACATGTTAAGGAAGGAATCAGCATTTGCAAAAGTTTATTTTCTTGCTAATTATAAATAAAGATGGTAAAGGAAAATGCAGCACTTCTGCAGTATAATAAATAATATAATTAACTGCATTAGACTTTGCCTTGATGGAGACTCAAGGGAATCTTTGCCTCCTTGGATGGCTCACAGTGAATAATGCCAATATTACCTTGTCCTAGAAAGACGATCAAATATTTAAATGACACAATCAGAACGTTTGTTTGTGTTTGCTCTAAATTTGGGTCGGTTATTCCACTTCTGAGTTGTGTTCCATGCTCCTTTTCCTAGTGTCTTAATGCAAACAACGAAATTAGGAACACAGAAGAATGTGACTTTCTCAGCCCTGAAAATATTTAGGGAAGTGGTTAGTTTTATGCACAATGTAGACCTATTCTTTTTCAATGGGACTGTTGCAACAAGTAAAGTTTAACATAGATGGGCTTTTTAAGAGATTTGGAGCTTCAGCAGTGCGTCTGTTTCCCTGTTGTTTTTCCTCAGAATGTGAATTCTGTGACGATGGAGCATTTTAGCACAGACCCAAATAAGGATTTTGGGAAACTGCTGCTTCTGTAGTGTAAATAATGACAGTTCCTGGCTAATAAGATGATAATTTAAGGAATGGAAATGTGGTAATTCTCACATTCTTGTTAATGGCTTGGGAGATGATAAATATTGAGTCTTTTTTTCCTTGAAAAGCTGAGAAATGTGAGATCAGCTTCAAAAGCTGGCTATTACTACTTTTCAGTTTCTGCCTATGGACTTAAAGTGTAAGTTTGATGATGTAGCTCGTACTGAATAAATGCCACAGCAGACAGAGTTTGAGGCTATTTATGTATGCAGGGTTTTTGTTTCAGGGGTTTGTTTCAGGACTTCTTTGGTCCATGGAGTAAGGCATAGTTTTGACTAGTCAAATGTGAGTGCAAAGAGCATCGATGTATTTTTCACCCTTGCCATAAAGAATCGGACAAACATCATTATTCTGTTTTCTGCTTGTATGTGCCTGAAATCAGTTGTTCAGATGAAACCATTGTATCTGTCATCTGGAAAAGCATCGTTTTATATAGTGTGACACTGAACTCAGAGTACATCATTGTTGCACACCAATGTAGATTGTAATATTTATCTTGGAACGGGGGTGATGGTATCCATATATTGCTTCCCCTTGTGCAATTTTCATTCTTTGATTTTGTTACCTTAGCAGTTCCTTGGTCCTTTTGAACAATTAGTTTACCGAAGCAAGAGATGCAGCAATTTAACATGGAAGAGTACAAGGTTTTAAAGTTTGTTTTTAGAGTTGGAATATATTTGTTTCATTTGTAGGGGGATGATTGTCATTTTTGCGTAGAAACCTTTTGTGTTCTCTGTTCACTTTGGCTGCTCCTGTCCACCTATCACCATAAGGATTAGTCATTTTGCTTCCATGATTAGACGAAAGTAGTAATTAATATCCAGACAGTACACATGCATTGGCTATAGACAACCCTTTCATGAGTTTTAGGGTTTTATGGGGAATTTTCGATATTCAACAAAACAACCTTTTCTGGTTGCTGTCCTTCATTAAACACGACCCTAGGTGTCCCCCTTTCTTCACTTCAGTAATGATTTCTGGCAGAAAGTTGAAAGACACCCTTTGCTATCGGTGACCATTGTAGCGTTTGGCTTTCAGGGGAGAATCTCAAGTATATTAAATTAAGAGGAATGAAGTACTGATTTGACACCTGATAATTCCAGCTGAATCCGTATTGATGTGTGTGACTTGTTTCGGACTTGTTATTTTGTTGCGCTAAACATTTTCCCACATGAGGCTCTGAGCAAGGCTTGTAGGTATTTTCCTGCATCTCTTCCATAACTTGAGCTTGAGTAGCTTCGATTCTGCTTCTTCCCATTAGATTCTGTGCTGATAATTCTGTTTGTGTTGATGTACCACAAATGCAGGTGGAGCTTTGCTGCCTTTAGGGCTCACAAGTTTTGATCCACATGATCAGGGCTGTGGTTCCATCAAGCCATTTATCAAAGCATTTAACGTGTTTTAGGAGTGTTTAGTACTTTCATAGGCAATTCTTCTTTGATTAGTAAAGCATAATTTTGGAAGTGATATCAAAGCAGAGAAATCTCTGAAGCATCAGGAGAAAGAATGTAGACCTTTGCAGCCTGTTCTATACAAAGAAAGAACAAATATTATTCCATAATTCCTGCATTAAAAAAAACCCCAAACAGACAAAAAGAAGCCCACAGAAAAGACAAAACCAAAGAAAACCATAAAGCAAACTAATAAAAACACCCAAAAGACCCCAAACCCCACCACAGTTATTTCTACAAAGAAATATTTGAAAGATTAAAACTTAATTTTAGCTGGGTCGTGCCTTGAATTTCCTGCCCCCCTTAACAATTTTTCACTGAAATCTATTTGGGACCTTTTCTTTCTTTTACTCCCAGGCATTGACTTCTATTTGGACTGGTAAATACATGAACAATCTGGCTCCTATTAGGTCATCAAATATATAAAATGAGTGCTCATTCTGTGGGACTGAATGATTGACTGATACACTTCATAAAAGGTTGAC
Organism: Mohoua ochrocephala; assembly: GCA_013398855.1. NCBI lineage: Eukaryota > Metazoa > Chordata > Aves > Passeriformes > Acanthizidae > Mohoua > Mohoua ochrocephala. The sequence goes on from VZTA01018409.1 coordinate 184,991, forward strand.
AATATTCCTGGAACTGCTCAGTGATTGAATTGTATTCATTTGTGGAGTAAAGCACAATGAGACAGTATAAAACGTATCTTCTTGGCAATGATCTTGGTCTGGACTGCCCAGTCTGTAGCCAGGCAAAACATCTCTGAGGGCTGTGCTGTATTTTCTTACCTTCCATATATCCAGGGTGGATAATTCTTCTGCAAACATCCTTTCTCTACGGGTGCCTCATATTCTTAAACTGTATTTTTTATTTGTCATTCCTCAAACATTGCAGTGTTGTTTTACACAATTATTCAAAATCCAAGTAAAAAACCCCAAGGAACACTGCACGACATTGGCTATACTTTGGAGCACATAGCCTGCATCTTTTTAGGCTCTTATAGGGAGAACAGAGATTGCTAAAATTGAATGTCAGTTGTTAATATAAGCACATCACTTTTCATCCTTGCTTCTGTTCAGAACCCTTCCATAGAAACAAGGATGAATTTTCTGCACTGGGACAAGAATTCCTCATTCAGTGTCTAATATCTATGTCAAGGCATTGTGAATGAGTGTATTTGAATGGACTTATGTACATATTTGAGGTTGCTTCAGAATTGGCTCATACTGAACTTTTTTTATGTTAGTGTCATTGACTTTTTTCTTAATCACAAAAACATCACTTTGCTTCAAAAAATATTTTTTTTAATAAGTTTTAGCCTGTGATAGCGGAATTTTCCCTTTACAGGAACATCTCCTAACTGTTCTTAACTGAACAATGAAATTTCAAAAGTAAATGTGCCCTTTTCATTGCGTGACAAGCAGTGGTAACAAATAGCTAATGTGAGGTAGGAAAATTACACCGCATTTCAGTGTTTGTTCAGGTAAACGCAACAGTAAAAAGCTGAAATGCTGTTAGAAGTGGGCATGATCATGCCCATACACACACATGAAAAAGAGCTGAGACTAAAGTTAGTCTACAGGTAATTTCTAGATTAAGCCGTTTGCCTCAGTTTTGCTTTCTGTTTTCAACGGAGAAGATTTCAAAAACTCAGTAAGAAATAAAAAGGAGATTATAGTTAAACTTCAGAAAGTCACACTGACTGTTCACATGCTTCATCCTTTAATGACTGTATCTTCAAAGCAGCAGTGGCATCTTCGTCTTAGAGGTTTTATGAAGTCACTTTTTAAGGAGTGCTCCCTGGGTTTTGATATGCTGGTCAAGCAGTGATTCTAAATGCAGTCATTTAAGATTACAAGCTTCATATCAAACCATTTTCAAAGTCTTTGCATTGTCCTCAATGAGTTTTGGATTAAACCATTTATCAGCAATTCTTCATTCATCCTTAAATCATATTTCTGATTCCTGCCTTCGAGACTTTGCGCTGTTATGTTCCTGTTTCATCTTTCACTCTGTGTCTGTCTGTTCCTCGCATGTTTCTGTCTATCCTTCTGCCAGCCTCCTGCTACTGCAGGCCCTTCTGGGGACCCACTTAAAGGCGACTCCTCTTTCCAGCATTCCTCTCTCTTATTTCAGAGAGCTCTGCCAGGCAGCTAACTTTCAGAGAGCTTGCAATCAAACTTTGAATCTGCTCTTTCAGAAGCTGAAAAGCTGCCGCGTTGCTTATTGCTGGATATCCTTGTAGTGAGCTGGTGGCTCAGGCTTTGTTCACACAAAAAGGACCACGCAATTACAATGTCTACAATGTATCTTTAGACTAGATTAGGTATCAAATTCTTTTGCTTTCACTACTCTTTCTGAGACCTCTGTTCCCTGCTTTCAACAGTGAAAAAAACCCCTGCTGTTTCCCTAGTGTGGAATGTTTTACAAGAAATCGATGTCATTAAGTGATTGCTATCTTGGCACAGTGGTGCTTTTCTGGCACTTTTCAAGACACTGAACGTCTGCAGTTATGAACATATGTGCTCGCTGTCTCTCAAGTACTTTAATGCAGACAGATAACACTGAACTATAAGAAAAATGAGACCTGTCCAACTACTGGTTTATAGCAGTAAAATTTCATACTAATTTTTTGTAACCCTAAAACTAACTCAATACAACACTTTCTGCCTTATCAAAAAGGTAGATGCCTCATTTCTGGACATGTCCAAGACCAGCTGGGATGGGCCCTGAGCAACTTGAACTAGTGAGTGGCATCCCTGGCCATAGCAGGGTGATTGGACCTAGATAATTAAGCTCCCTTCCAACCCTAACCATTCTACATTTCTATGATAAAAAGGGGTTTTTAAAAAACTATTTTTAATAGCCTTGGAAGGGCAGTTCCTGCTCTTGCAGTCAGATAATGTATTAAATTGCCTTATGCATCTCATAGATTTGGTTTGTGCATTGTTTTCTTTTTGTTACTGTGGTTTTTTCTTAGTGTACTTACAACCCAAACCCAAAGAAGCAGAATACTTGAACTTAAATAAGGTCTAATCATTTCCTGCTTACTGTAATTTATTAAGAGGAAAGTATTTTTAAAATAAAAAATCCAAACAACTGCTATCATGGAATATGAAGAGGAAGAGCCTGTAATTTCTATTTACAATTTAATCTGTGGTATGGTAATAAGTAGTAGCACACAGGTTGAAGTTGTCTTGAATGCAGCCACTAGAAAAACAGGTTTGAGGTTCAAAACAATTGAATCTACTGCGTTGATTTATTTATTATCTCTGATTAAAAGTTAGATATGGCTTATATGCAGTTAAGAGGAACTGAATCAGAGTCTCAAGATTTTTGAGTCAGGCTTTTGAGCAAGGAAAATAATCTCAAACTGAAACATTATGTGAAAAGAAAATGATTTTAAAATTCCTTTAATTCTTAGTCATTAACAAAAATGTATTATCTTTTTTTCTCCCTCTTCTCCATACTAATCTGTTCTGTTTGACAGCTTGGTTTTGGTTTCTTGATGGTTTTTAGTCAGTTTGGGGACATTTACAGACTGAAGACACTGAAATGTGTATCTGGGAAGGGGTTTTATTAGATATTACACAAAACTATAAAAGTGTGCCTATTCATAAATTGATTTATTCATGAAACTAGCAAATATATTTAAGAATGATAGTCTCCTAAAATATTCAGCCCTAGAACATTAGTGCAGGTAAACATCATAAATAATTATCTTAAATTGGTTACCGAGGCAGTGTAATACTGCTGTTTTAAGTTGCTATGGAAATGTTTGGTTCCTGCTCAGAGATGCCAGCACAGCCAATGCAATCTCTTCTAGTTACATCACTTCAGCCAGAGAAAAATCAAGAGGGGGGGAAAATAATGTCAGCGATATATGTGGGATACCTGTCAGGATTCTTGGAAAAGGGGATGTATAAGCCATAAAACTGATGTTTTGAGTTATCTCAAATGTTCATGCTTCATGTCCAGAGCATTTCAGAGAAAGGAAGAATGTTCTTCATCTTGACAATTAGAAAGACAAGAGTCAGATTAAGCTGTGCATAGATTTTTCATGTCCAAGCTCCCATGAATCCACTCACCTTGTCATATTTAGCAAATCTCCAGCTAAAATTTCTTTTTCATGTATTGTTGTTATGAATTACATACCTCTCTCTAGTGGGGGTTGTTTGGGGTTATTGTCTGAAGTACAGAGTTAAATCATGGTATTGAATAGCAAATAAGACACCAAAAGATGATGGGCTATGGCAGCCTGAAACATGATATTTGCACTGTGGTTTCATAATGGACTTTCTATATCATATGTTAAGAAAATAAAGGTGATATTGATTAGAATCAGTATGACAGCCTCAGTTCCCACAAGTAGCATAAGAAGTCTGTAATCTCTGATTTACAGAATATTGTACTACTGAAGTATTTATTTCGGAGTAGAACGGCCCATTCTTACTGCCTGTTCAACTATCTCATCTGAATGAAAGGCTGAAAGTTTCCACAATTACTTTGTGTACTAAGAAACTTGCAGCAGATGTTATTTGTTGAGACAGTGAGTATTTTATTCTCTTCTTGTATAAATAAGAAGAAATGAAGGCTTTGAAGCAGATGTTGGGTGTAGAAATGGTGACTATTACATAGCTCATTCTCATTTCATTTGAAACAATTGTCTGGAGCTTCAAAGAGTGCAAGTGGTTTCTTAATTAGGTTGAAATTTGTCATTAGTTCAAGGTTTCTGTAGCTTGACAACAGACTAGTACTAAAAAACTTATTTCTTTTATACTTGAATGCTTGCCTTGTATAAAAATGATAAGTTTTCTACTCTCTCCTTCCAAAAAAAATTAGCACGTGTTTTGCTGGTTTTCTTGGTCACAGGTGGTGAGTTAGTAGTGGTGGCCAGGCAAACTAGTTTTTAGTGACCAAACGTTTTTTAAAGGCGGATCAGGACATGGAGATCATAACGAGATGGTTGAGTAATACATATATTAGTGGAGACGATGTTCTATTATTCAAGAGTATTTTCAATAACTTTACTGTTTAACTCTTGGCCTTCTCGGAATTTCAGAGGTTTGGCTTTGGAATTAATGTACGGGACTGCAGAGAGTCCAAGGCAATTTCATTTGGAATGCGTCATGACTGTCTGTGAAGTGCTCCCTGTTACTTCGTGATTATAGGTTTATATTAGAAGCTAGAGTTAGTATCAATACTGAACTCAGAACTTTTATTCATCAATGTGTTTCTCGTAATACAAGAGGCCTTCATTTCTAGCTAGGTTGTGTCACCTTTGGTTTCTTAATTTACTTTTCCCAAGTATCCATAGCCTTTTCCAAGACTCTGATTATCTTCAGGTGTCTCCTAAGCTCTTTGACTATCTACTACAGTTTTCTTAAAGAAGCAAAACAAACATGAACTGTGTGCTTGAAATTTGCATAAAGACAGCATTTCATAGCACGAGATTTATATAATAATGAAATTAGGCTGGAGGAAACAGGTGAATCACAAGGACAGGGATATGCACTGTAGGATAACATGGTGGAGCCCTGGGGACTGGGAACGGTGTTGATCCAAGGGGATGGATCAAGGCAGCAGTGTCCTGTGTCTCATTGAATAAATATGCCATTAAACTGCTTCTGCAACAGAATCACAGAATAGTCTGGGTTGGAAGGGACCCTAAAGATCACCAGGTACCCACACCCCTGGCACAGACAGGGACGCCTTCCACTATCCCAGGGTGCTCAGAGCCCCATCCAACCTGGCCTTGGACACTGCCAGGGATGGGGCAGCCACAGCTTCTCTGGGCAACCTGTGCCAGGGCCTCACCACCTTAACAGTAAAGAATTTCTTCCTCATATCTAAATCTACATTGTTTCAATTTAAAGTCATTCCCCTTTAGCTATTGCTCCATGCCCCTGTGAAATGTCCCTCATCAGCTTTCCTGGAGCCCCTTTAGGTACTGGAAGGTGCTCTGAGATCTCTCCAGAGTATTTTCTTCTCCAGGCTGAACAACCTCATCTCTCAACCTGTCTCCATAGCAGAGGTGCTCCAGCCCCTTGAACATCTTGGTGGCCTCCTCTGGAGTTGTTCCAGCAGGTCCATGTCCTTCCTGAGCTGAGGACCCCAGAGCTGGATGCAGCACTTGCAGGTGGGGTCTCATGAGAACAGAGCAGAGGGGCAGAATCCTCTCCCTGGACCTGCTGCTTTTGATGCAGCCCAGGACACAGCCGGGCTTTCCAGACTGAGAACTCATTACTGACTCATGTCCAGCCTCTCAGCTGCTAGAATCTCCAAGTGTTTCGTCTCAGGGATGTTCTAAATCCATTCTCCACCCAGCCTGTATTTGAATTTGAATTTCCTGTTCTATCCCAGTACCTATTTCTTAGTCTTTTGATCACAATTCAATTTTTAGAATTCTGCATCTGAGGGGAATAATATGCATCTGAATTATGGGTGGATATTCACTCACAGTATTTTCTTTGGGTCCACATAAGACTCAAATACCCATGTATGTTTGGTAAAATTTGCAAACTTCATGAGAGCTAGAACTTTTTCTGTTGGAAACCCTGGGCTGTATTGTTGCAGTACAGATCATCATCTGTGGCTTATTTTGAAGATTATACAGTTAGTGTTTAAGTAAAGCATAGTGGAAATATAAATGAGTCATACTATGTACCCAAACTGTTGAGATCTACCAAATCCAAATCAAAGTGTCAGGATCTTAGCTATATCTGCAAGCAGTGCTACTGGAAAAATATAAAGATGTTCCTGAAACAATGTTGTAATTTGTTAGGGGAAAAAAAAGTGGATTTTGAATCTAGATAGACTGATAAGTAAGCTTAAAGGGTGGGGTTTCCCCCGCCCCACCCCGTGGGTTTTGTCCATAAAGGGAAATAGCATACGTAAAGTTTTAGTAGTATTCGAATGTCCTCTTGTAACTTGAAAGATTTTCTGCTACTTAATTGTGGAGTTGCTAAGAGCTGTGGTTGTGATTCAAAAAAAAAAAAAAAAGAAAAGGCAAAAAAACTTTGAACCTCCTTGGTTCAAAGATATGTTTCAGTGCTGTTTATTGCCTCAAAGTTGAGACTGTTGAGGGGAAAGAGGAAGATAATAGGAAAATTTCCTTCTGTTCCTTAAACATCCAGAAGACTTGAAAGGAACTTCTGTTTCAGTGGATTGATGACTCTTGGCCAGGGATATCAACTAAAGCTAAAAGTGCTCATGCTGTTCTCAGTCAGAAAAGGAGACTGGATGCCAGCACTGAAAAGCCATTTTTCCTCCTTGGTCTAAAGTAGTAGGTATGTGGCAATCTGTCAAGTGCAGTCCTGTGGAAACCAAGGAGTTGGCTGACAGATATTATCAGAAAAGTCGTTGCTTAATAAAAGAAGTGCAGAAAGTTGTAAGGTTGAAGAATTATCCCATCACCCTATCGGTGCTGGCAGATCATGTAAAACAGCCTGTGTGGGATCTGAGGCTCTAACAGCAGTGAGAGAGTTTATTTCCACTCTTCAGATGTAAATAGTCATTAAAGTCGAACAACGCTGGCAATTTTGTTGAATGCTCTTTGAATCAAACGTAAAGAGGAAGGCACTGAGAGGTTGCAAGACTAAACCTGACTCAGAAGCAAACATTTTCTTCCCAGCAAGGTTACCTAAAGCAGTACAGAATAGGATGAAGATCCATCAGATCTGTGGAAAGCTGATAGATGTGTTGACATGGCAAAGAGATGGTTCTATCAGGAGAATTCGGGGCTGGAACTTGGAAAGGACCAAAGAAATTTCTATGAAAAATGCGTTAATGTAGCAAATTCTCTACATGTTAGCTTCTCTTTTTCTCAGCTCTTGTACCACACATAAATTTTACAATTTAATTAAGAAAAAATTCTTGCTCATATGAACTCAAGAGCATCTTGTCTCTGTGGGACAACAGAACATTAGGACTGAAAATAGGAAATATTCTGTCATCATGAGCCAAGTGGGAGCAGTATACGTAGCAATGGGAGGGGATAAATAAATAAATGGAGAAAGGTGCACCCTGTTGTACCTTGTGCTTTCTATAAACCCATTGCAGAATACAACTCCAGTGCCTGATACCTGCTGCTCCTATAGTTGTACTTCCCAAGGGATGCCAAGAAAGGGCACTTTAAAGCTGTTATGTGGGAGAACTTTAAAGATTGTGACAGAAACATGATAGTAAGAAAAGAAAATGAGAAACAACTTGACCCTAAAGTTGCCAGCCTATTACAGAGGAACTGGGAAACATTTTGATCTAGGAAATAAGTCATAAGCAGCAGCTGTTGTGCACTTAGAAGTAAATGCAGAAGATAAGCTGTTCCAAGTGCTACGGTGACTTCCTTATTTTTTTAATTGTAATGGGTTTTATTTGTGAGAGCTCATGAAATTAAGTCAAACTTGTAAAAAACATAGATTTTAGAAACGCTTTTGAAAGCAGAAACCTAAAATATCCTTTTTAAGGAAAGAAAAAATTTTTCATGAGTTCTCCTCCAGTCTATTGCCTTCCGATGAATAATGAAAGCAAATTTTAAAAAAATCCTGATTGTTTTAATAAATTTATTTGTTTATTAAAGTATAGTCTTTACTTCTGGTGTAAGGCTAGCAAGTCTTGCATCCTCTGTGGGATACTTAACTCTCTAATGCCTGAAATTAATATAACACTTTGCAAAGTATGCACTTACAAGAACAGATGGGGGTGATTAAAGAGTGGCTTATTATTCAGTCCCTTAACACCAAATACTGTTGTTTGATTTCCATTTAGTAATGTTGGAGCTGTTGTGTTTGTATGTGTTAAAATTTTAATTACAATCATTTCCCATGTCTGATATTTTCTTTCAGTTTTAATACATCTGATTAGGGCTTCAGGGCCTCCTACCTCACTTTGACCATTTAAATGAGATTTAAAATCTTCAGGGGTTACAATATTCCTTTCTGGACCGCTGAGGGACTCCGTTCTTTAGCATTGTGTTTATTAGAGTATATTACTTTAAATCTTCTTTAACAAAGATTCTTTAAGGCAGTGAAAGCTGTGTGTGTTCAAAGCCTGTGCAGGATCACACACTACCTTCTCCAGAGCTCTGCTTTAGAAAATGCATCACTTTCAGTATCTGATTTGCTGACTCATGGCCTAATACTTGATTCATGTCTGATTTCTAAAGGTTACTATTCTGGGTTCTTCTCTCGAGATACTAAACTTATGCTGCTTTGCACGGTATATTGATTTTTAAAAAATCTGTGACCTTTGAAAATCGAGCTATGAGGTTATAATCTTATAGGGGATGTTTTGGAGTTCCATTTTCACAGGCTGATGTATTAAGGGATGTCAATCATTAATTAAATTCTAATGCAGTCTTGTATGTGGTGACATCACCATCATGGCTTGGGGAGGACATGCTACAGCTCTTCAGCTTCTTACAACCTTTAGCTGAGGGACAAGTGAACTGTCCAGAGGCTACTCTTGACAATTTCTAATTATAGCTGAATGAGTAAGCTGGAGCAATTTGGCTTCCCACAAATTATTTGTCACTAATCATTTCAGAATATCTTGAAGACTTTTCTGGGCAGAGGACCTTATGGTGCAAGGAGAAATTGAGGATTTGGGCAAATGAGTTTCCTCAGTAGTTCTTGATATTCTGCACATTTCCCGACATCTCTCTGCACAGATGTGGAGGATCCCTGGTGCTGTTGCTTTAGGTCTCTAAAACTGTCCAATGGGTCTCTAGGCTTTCTAGAACAGGGCTCTTGCAATATTTCTCTGTCTAATCCAATGAAAATCTGAGAGCCCAAGACATCCTTCGGATGCATCTTGTACATTGATGTACTTATCTGAAAAAAAGTTAAGTATCAAATGAGATTTTTTTTAAAATTAAAACCAGTTAGAACTAAGCAAACTCATGGTATCAAATTTGAAAGTTTTAATTAAGGCCCATTTTTAATTGTTCCAATAAGGAGTAGTTGAGAAACTAAAAGCAGCAGCAAGCTGGTGAAATGGCCAACATTCTGTAAATGAGCTTCATTGGAGCAACACTACTTGGAATATATTTAGTACCAAAATTACAGAACAATGGTAATGAAATAAGGGTTGCTATGTTTGTATCCATGCAATTTGCATTTAATAAATTATTAAAATACTACTGTGTTGTTATGCCTGCATAGTTCTGTTTGTTTATACCTTTACAGGATTATTTCTGTAATGAGCAATCATTAGTTTAATACAGTTTTTGAATGTGAGCAAGTGTAATCTCCAGGCTACTTGACAATGCATATTTTAACTTAAGTATGATCAAAGTGTATTTCATTATCAGTTATAGCCATTTCTAGAGATAAAAGATTTAGAACAATTTGAATAAAATTGTTGAAGGGGAAAAAAAGTTTGGTTTTTCATCAGTAATGCTTGTCGACTTATTCCTCCCCTCTGTGGCCCTGAGTCCCATTATATAAATGGTAGCCATCTGTTAATAAAATAGCTGATGAAAAGCACTGTTCAGGAATGGTTTACTCTAGAAAGCCAGAAAACCATTCCTACAATTCTCCTTGTGGAAGCTGTCAGTTGCCATTGAATCAGGGAGATATATCATGACCTGAAAAAAGTCCTCTAGCACATATCTTATGAATTGAATTGGAGACAAAGAAATGCCCTCTCTATGCCACCTCTCACTGCAGAGCATGTCAGCAGCTGGAAAAATGCCAAGCTTGGGGAGAAATCCCAAACTCAAAGAATTGAATTGGGCAATAAAAGGCCACGTGGCCAGTCTATAATTATAAAGCACAGGAGTGTAGAATACAGGGAGATTATGGCATTTTAGTTTCTTATTCTAGTGTCCCATTCTTCAGCAACCTGCATCAAATAATTCCCTATTCCTCTCATCTTGGCCCCTCTCCTGTTTTAACAGCTCCTTGTGCAAAGCTAAAGGTTTTCATTATTCAGTGTTTTCTTGTCACGCTGATATACCTATTTTTTTTTTTTTTTTATTAAGAATAACTTTAATGCTGAATCATGTGCCATACCATAAATTGTTTGCAGTTGCTGCTGGTCAGAATTTCTATAAACACTTGAAACATTTTCTGCTGTTTTTTCTATGCTTATGGGAGGAGGGATCCCCTCAACCCAGATCCCTTGCACAGTGTGAAAAACCTGGGAAAGCATAAAACCACTTTCTGAGGCAGCAGAACTTGGCCTAATGCAGGCATTGTAGTAGGAGCTGTACTGGACAACTCAAATAGAGGAATTCCTGCCAAAGCCCAAGCCTTGAAGTGAGAAAGGTGCATAGCAGGCAAGGCCTTAATGCACAGGCCTAGGGTAGCTACTGTAATATAACCAGATAAAGCCAACTGAGTGTGGTCTCTGTCCCATGAACGATAAGTGTGGGGTTGTTGACATTCTTTTTCTTGAGGGTGAGATGTTTTAGGACCCTAATGCTTGATGATTTAATTAAATGGCACCTAGAGTTGGAATCACAATTCTAACATTCATTAGAGAGAAAATTAAAGGGTCTAACTGTGTTCAAAGCATCTGTGCTCTGTCTCCTTCCCACTCTGAAAATGCTTAATGACAACAACCTGAGCCTACTTGATAATCTGCCAATTTATTTAGGGGCTAAAATAAGAGCTAAACTACTTTGAAATTCTGGCCCTAATACCAGCACTGTGAGAGCTACTTATGTATTTAAAAAGGCTTAGAATTCTAAGAATAGAGAGTTGCAGATTCTTTTGAAGGAAAGTTGTGGAACCCATGATATTTGCCTTGTTGAGTGCTTAGCTTGTGTTTAGCTTAGTTTTAAAGGAGGAAAATGGGTTAGGCATTCCAGGGCTTGTATGGTATCTGTGCAATGCAGAGTTTCTTCCTGGACTTCTCTTCAGGTGAATGGTTGGAAATTTCCTTCTTCTTGAATAATTTCTGTGCCACAGAAACAATGGACTTCTGCTTGGTACTTTGCAGAACACTTATCGCTGGGAGATGAGTTATTTGCCTGTTGGGCTTGACACACTTGCTCAGGTTGTTCAATGCTGCTGAGCAGAGTTTGTCTTATTGATCACACCTGCATATCTCTTCAGGTAATTGTGCTTTAACTTAACCTGGCAGAAATTGAAAAGGAATTATACAAAAATTTATTAGTGAGACATATTTTAAGTGAGAAGTTGATCCAAGGCCTTTAGGTGTCAAATATTTAGACATACACTGTTTTCTTTAAAACACTTAATTTGGAATCTTTCAACCAGCTAATTTTTTTTTTTTTTAATACATGATTCTATTGGTTAGCTCTGCTCATTTCAGCATACTTACTTCTAATTTGCAATGTTATGAGCGGCAAATATAGCCTAGTAACTGCTGTAGTAGTATCCTCTACACCTGCAAAAACAGTGACTGCCTCCTGAATTGGCATATATTTTGTATGCCTCACAATGCCTCTGGAGAAACCTGCAATTTAGTTAATATGTTATTCATATTTATTAAGCACATGCCACAACAAGGTAAAATAACTACTGGTTTGTAATCTCAGACAAATATGCTCTCCTTTACAAGGACAACACTTCAAATGTGAATTTGTTGTGGTACCTCTTTGAACTTGAAGCGCATTGATTGAGAAAGAGCAAACTCAGTAGTTTTGAAATATTTTACAAATCCTTATTAAAATAAAATGTTAGGCAGAGGTGCCTGGAGAAAAATAATTCTGTTTTGTGGAAGACTGTGTTTCCAAATGTATTTTCTTTGAGATCCCCAAATGTTTTGAAACTCTCTGGGAAAGAAAATGATGTTTTTGGTTTGAAGCTGCTCACCTGGCAGCCTGCCTAGGAGCTGTCGATGCAGGAGCTCCTGTTTAGTCTTCCAGGTCATCCACAGGCTTTCAGCCCACCAGGTGAGCTGCCAGGAGTTAAACAAGCAAGATAGCGAGAGAAAAGGAAAAAGCTTTCCCACAGAAACATGGTTTGGCATATGAATCTGGAAATGTTGCTTTGAATCTGTTAAACACTGTCAAAATTAAATTATTTCATGTGACATTTCAATTTAAATAAGCCAGCAAATGCCATAGACTAATATTTTCTTTTTTTCGAGTCATCTCTCATTTCAGTTTCATCTTGGACTGGCTATAAAGGTGATACAGTAATTACAGCATTGATGCATCTTAGGACAGAGTAGCTTTTGATTTGTGGATTAGCTCTACTTTAGAAGAGGTCCAGGGGGAGTTCTTGCCATTTACACACTGTACTTTTACAGAACATACATAGAGGCATAGTAGCAAAATGAAGTCCTCACCTGTGTTTTACCAAAGCAATTGGTACAGACACAGGGAGTTTGAATACATGAAAGACCACCACTGCTCTCTTTAGTTAGTAACGGCCAAGATTTTGCTAACTCATCAATGGAAGGAAAGCTGGAACTTGGCACTGAGTTTGTGGGAGGCTGAAATAAACTTTTCTCTCTTGTATGACAATTTCTTCTGTATGACTTCTTAAACTTCCCCCTACCCTCTAACAGACATGCTGACAGGGTGATGGAGAAAATGAGTACCAAAGATGATAGGCAAGCAAAAGAAAACCAACTATACTGATGATAATGCTGAAAATGAATGAAACTCTAACAGAACTGGGAATGTGCTCTTTTAAAGCAGTCACTTTGTTTAAGACTGGGCGAGCAAAGAAGAAATAGTGTTGGGGGAATAAAACCACTGACTCAGCGTGATATGCAACTGAGCAAGGAAGTGACTGACAAAGTTAAAATGTTTTCTCCATAGACCTTGTGGTTAATCACTGCACATATGTGTGCATTTTGCATCAAAATAGTTCATTAAGGAGTAGCCAGTTGATGCAATGTGCATTTAGAGAGGTCAAAGGGACATTAACCATTTGCAATGAGACTGTAAATCCAGAAGGGGTTCTTTGGAATTATAACCATTTTATTTATACTGCTGGGAAAACATTAAAACTGCAGGTCATGAAAAGACTCTGTGGTTAAATATTGTTCTGTAAGGTAAGCTTGAAAAATAGAAGACCAATAGAAACTGAGTTTTTTGGGTTTTGTTTCTGCTTTTTTTTTTGTCATCACATAGACAGTTTGGGGGGGTTAAAAAGCATTGGTGGGGTTGAGCTGATGGTGACTGCATTTAGTAAATAAACAAAAAATTAATTCCCTCATCTGTAATTTCAAGACCTTCTGCTAATACTAGAATATATTTACACATTTTAGGAAGATTAAAGCTATAAAAAGGAAGTTAATCAGTTTCCATTAATCATAGTCAGAGAAACTCCATTGACAATTGTAAGACTGAAAATACGCATCACGAGCCATAATTGGTATGGTTTAACTTACTTTGCAGAGTCGGCCTTTGATTTAATGTATCAGTTAATTAGGTAAAATAATTACAGTTTTGTGTTAAATAGCTACTCTAGGCATATGGTAGATGTTAATGGGAAAATATGAAGATGAGTAACCATACTGCCAGCAGTTCTTCTGCTCAGTGCTAATATGAGATATAATGTTAGCCACTTACTTTACTGGACCCCAAAGTATTGGCATTACTTTTTTTTTTTTCCTTTGAAGCTTGTGGAAATTTGGTCTCATCAAGTATGGCAGGTTAGTACAATGCACTCTGTAAAAATGAATGTCCGAGAACTAAGCTATAGCCAAGTGTATAAAATGAGGAATTTTTTGTTGGTCTTAATAACATTAGTTGATTAAAGAGAAGCAGAGCTCTGGAAAAACAAGGCAGATTCATTAACATCAGCACACGGTACATGTGTCAGAATTCTGCTGAAAAGGAACAGAACTGAAAACACCTATTCCCTTTGGGCAGCTTACTTTGGAAAGCATAAAATTAGGGAATCTCTTACCTTTAAGATCTAGGGTATTTTGACTTTCAAAAGGAGTATGTCTACTTCTGGTGTCATAATTTTGTGCTTTGTCAAAAAGGAAAGCTACAACTCCTTTTAACACTTTCTTTATTGCTTGCCTAAGCCTCATTAAGCAGTCAGCTATTTGGATCGAATCTTCTCAGAATAAATTCCTGGCTCTGTTGGTCTTAATTTACAAGACAATCATCCTTTAGAAGGGCCAGTTGCTTCTCCCTAAATATCAGCAACATTAAGATTAGTGCATGACTTCTACAGCACTTGTAAAGCCATTTCAATACCAGAAACTTTGGCTTCTGATTTTTGCATGGATAGCACACAGAGTCAGTACAACCTTCAAAGGAAACATAATTTACAGGGGTAGATGCTTTGCAAGGTGTGCAATCTCCACTCATTAATCTTTTTTCTTGTGTGGGACAAGTTCCCTTTGCTGATCCTTTCGAATCTTAGATGAGTTTCTCATCTCCTGTCTCAGGGCAGTGATTTTGTATAAGTTACTGTTGGTGGTTTCCTTCAGAGATCTATTTATTACCATGCCCAGAGGAAGGGGAGGTCTGTTTGGATGAAACAGTTTTTAATACCAAAGTACTGAAAAAGCCTTGCTACGGAAGAAATGCTACCTGTGTGAATTTGTCAGGGGTGGTGTGCCTGGTAAACGTGCAAAATACTTTCTGTGAGAAGCAAATGAGCACTCGGCCTATAGATGCTGGACTGTTATGTCTCTCACATTGTTTTTGTCAGTGTGCATGCTGGGGGTCACATGTTTGAAAAGCTCTAGTTTGAGAGGTTTTTTTATGTTTGTTTTTCTGATAAGAAACAGTATCTGCAAAGTGTATTAAGATGAATTCTGTCTGTCAAAGCATTGCATTTTCAAATTCTGCAGATCTTACAAGTTCCCAACCTGTCAAATTCTTTGCAAGCACTTTGAACTTAAATCTGATAAGCACAGAATATAGCTCCAACTTTTAAGTACAGCTCAGAGTGTTTATTTCAACAGGAAAATACACAGTTATAGCGGCTTATACTAATAGTATAAGACATGTAGGCACACTGTATAGATTTACTAGCCCAGAGGTCAAGAGAATGGAGCTCTCAGGTGTGTTCAGGTGTCTAATGGAATAATCTTTACATTTCTGCACAGATGTGTTTTGCATAGAACAGAAAGTCATTTCTTTTTACTATATTAAGACGAGTAAATGGAAGGTATATTCTAATTTGGTTAAGAAAAAAAGCACTTTTCCTTTCCTTAAGAAACTCTCCTAAGGTGGCAATAAAAATTATTTATTTCAATGAAGATGGTTCATGAAACAGCTCAATAGATTAACAGGGTTTTATAGTATTGGAAGTAATGGGAAGTGAAGTCAGGAAATTCCTGCCTTATTTCAGACATATCTCAAAGAGAAGAAGAAAACAAATCAATAACTGTCATAGCATAAAGGAGGCTGGAGAAGTTTATTTAAATATAGCTATCATTCATGTATATATAGGAAAAAAGAGGATTTTCTCTATTGTCAGTACTTCATAAGGCTTCTTTTTGGCTGGAGTTCTTTTCAATCTCTTCATCAGGGTAAGCTAAAAGATGCTGTGCTTAATATAACATTTTTCTTAAAAGTTTTTCTTTGTTGTGCAGTAATATTATCAGTGATAACTGCTTCATATAAAGCTGATAACTGATCTAAAAATCAAGATCAACATGTAAAAATTCTTTTATTTTAAACATAATGGTTCACAGTCTCAAGATTTTTCCTCATGACTGAACTTTTTAAAAATTAGAAGCAAGATATGGCATTCTGTTGTAGTTATACGATTTTAAGATCTGGGATTTAAAAGAATATAAAATATAAAACTTAGATAAAAATCTGAGTTGAAAACTGGGTTGGATCCTTACTCTCTTCTCCAACAAAATTGGGATTTGTGTGTCTAAATTGAATAATGCGAAAAATGTCAACTAGTTTGCGTGAATGATGGAGTAGTCTTACACACAAAGCTTTATCTCCATCACTGATCTTTAAGCACTGGTATCTTGAATGTGCTTTTAACCTTAAATTGTTATGCATTGTACTATAATATTGAAAGAATTATTACCAGAATTTTTTTAACTTCCTCTTCCCCCAGTGGAAAGTGTGTCCACGCAAGGGTAAAAGTAAAATTCCTTGGTTTCCCTTTTGATGAGATGTAAACAATATATTGCATCTTGTGTCAAATCATACGAAATGAAACAATTCGTTGAAGCAAATCAAGAAACATTTCAGTATGGATCTGTCTGAACCTAATTAGTGCCTGCCTAATGAGGAGGAACCAAAGTGCCTCGTGGGACTTCTGTAGGTGTGTCATGCCCTCCTTTCCCACGTTTTTCCTGTCTGGCCTACATTTCTTGAGCATGCTGTAGTTTCTGCTTTGGCTAAGAGCAGTAGGAGATCTCAGAGAGAGCAGGTTCCAATGGAAGGGACAGCTCTGCTATAACTGCTGGCCAGCACATGTTGAAAGCCAGCAGCTCTACTCTTCAAGAAGGATTTTAAACTGTCTCCTTTAGACCTTAATCCCAGGTTTCTGATTCTGGAAAACTTGTGTGCGAACGCTGTGACGGAGGGGAAGAGCAGATGTGGAGCTCTTGCTGTGTTTCATTAAAGCTGTGTCCAGTTTGCTGAATTACCATGGAAGGACAGAGTTTTAAAGATCAAGTAGAAATTACATTCTCCGAGGTGAATTACAAGGCTCTCTGAAAAGTGTCTGAGTTTGGCATAGAAATGCACTAGTAAAGATGATGTAGTACCTTCACTTATTCAAAGAGTGAACACTGTTTATTTTGGAACTAGGTGTAACTGAATTGTACTCAAAATAGACTGCGCACAACTTTTAGGTGGTTTGAAATCTCTAGGTGGCACACAAAAAAAAACAACTCAAAGGATGGAATCAGAATATGTGGAATTTTTTAACATGGGCAAATCTCTGGAGTATGCAATATTCTTGAGTCTTGGGTCTAATGGAGCACAGTTGAAATTCACCCAAGATTTTAAAACCAGAGGAAAAAAGAAGTCAGGATTACTGTTAAGTCATGTGTACCAATTAAGTTCATAATAATCAGGAGGATGTGATTGATCTGAAAAGCAAGGTGAGAGTGCTATTTTTGTCTCATCTTAAAGATTGAAAATATTGAGAAAAATTTGAAGCACTATACAATGTAAATGAAGTAATATCTAAAAACCATGTTAAACTTGGGGTCTTGTTCAAAAATAGAATTATATGTCTACACTTCTCTGGGCAGCCAGTTTCAGAGTTACACCACCCTGAGCATAAAATATTTTTTGTTATAGGTAACTTGAATCTACCCTCTTTTTTTAGTTAAAGACCATTACTCCCTGTTTTTGTGGCCTCATCTGGACTTGCTCCAACAGGCCCACATCTTATATTGGGGACTTAATGTGGTGTCTCACCAGCACAGAGGAGAGGGGCAGAATCCCCTCCCTCCCCTGCTGCCCACAGGGCTTTGGA
>VZTA01018409.1:202896-229075 GCA_013398855.1 Mohoua ochrocephala
GCAGGGCTGCTCTCCATCTGTTCATCCCCCATCCTGGATTGATACTGGGGTTGCCCCGACCCAGGTGCAGTATCTTGAACTTGGCCTTGTTGAACCTCATGAGATTCCCATAGGCCACTGCTCAAGCTTGCCCAGGTGCCTCTGGATGTCATCCATCCTTCAGGAGTGTCAGCCAAACCACTCAGCTCGGTGTCATCTGCAAATCTCTTGAGGGTGCACTTGATCCCAGTGTCTGTCACTGATGAAGGTACCAAACAGTGCTGCTGCTGCCAGAGTTCTTCAGGGTATATCCCCAGCCTCCGAGCAGAAGCTTGCAGGTGTTGGACAGGAATGCAAAGAGGATTAACACACAAATTTCTCATCAAATTTTCCTCTGAGAGAACATCAGATCAATGGATCCCAGAGGTTACGGTTGCTTCATTTGGTTAGCTTAAGTAAAGCATACTTCTTAGTATTACTGAAAAAATTATATGTCTACAACTGCAATTAAGTCAAAGTTGGTCTCCTAATTCAAATGGACACTTTCAGCTGGATGTTCTGAATAGGCTTCTGTGTGAGTAAAGACTGACTCAAAGTCATTTGTCCAAATCTATAGCAGGATATCCGAACTTCTCCACCACCAATCTGGAGGTTGCTGCTGGTGGGAAGAGAAAATTAAAATGAAGGAAAAAACTTACTCTTTCAAATGTGCTTTGTGAGGTTTTCCAACTTTTCCAGACTTTCTGTGCAAATTGTTTTTAACATGCTCAAATATCATCCTTTTGCTGGAATTGTTTTCATAGTTGTGTCAAAACGCATTTTTACAGAGTTTAATTCTTCATGTACCAGGTTTCTCTTCTTTTTTCCCTCCTTCAAAATTTCCCAAGGATCAAGCAGTGCAATCCAGTTTTAGAAGGATTCTGTGGTGTTACTTTCCTGCTGTTTAGACTATGTTTCCTAAGAGAGAGAAAATATTGGGAAAAATTTATCTATGATTCATTTCAAAATCCAGTTAAAATGTCCCCACTGCATAAATACCAGCTACTGAGACTTTCAGCTGCTGATCTGACAAAACAAGCATTCTTTCTTTAGATCAGATTTCTTAATCCTAAGCAGAATGCAGGCTTTTTAGAGAAAAATATCTAAAAACCTGATATGTTACAAAGATTTCTAGCTAGATCCTGATTCTTTATTTAGCTTTTTTCTTTCTCGTGATGTTGTATTGTTGCTATCATTTCAACACTCGTAAGTCTTCTGTTGAATGCATTTGTTCTGATACTTGTGATTCTTTGTTGGAAGGATTTTGCTGCTTTGCAATACCTGTTTTTCTAACATTAATTGAATGTTGCCAGTGTTAAAATTATTTCCTGGTACATTTCAGATTTTGAGTCATAGATCTTGGTAAGTTCATGCAATGGCTATTTTTAGAGAATCGAGACTGACTCAGCAAAAATACTTATAATTGTCAGCTGCATTGTTTTCCTAGGAATGTAAGACCTTGCTCTTCTCTAACAGAAAAAAGCAGTCCACCTCAGTCACTACTTTTATTAGTAAATTGAAATTGATGTGGCTTTCCATACCTAAAATTTAAGATATTGTTTTTGATTTAAACATTAGAGGGCCAAAGGTGTGAACTACAGTTATAGAAGTACAATAGCAGATTAACGGTGCTGTGGCTAATTTAAATGAATCCACATCAGAACACAGTAATGAAAGAAAATCACTCAAAATACTGGGGACTAGACTATAATTTAGTGTATAAAAATAGGGAACAAAACCCCTATGTTTCTGATAGATAAGTGGTCTGCTTAGGGAAGCTTAGAAATTTACATTTTACACAATCTGAAATGAGATTTGAGAAGATCTGAGACTGATAAACCAGGGCCATAAAATAAATTAATTAGATTAGAGATTAAAGGGTGATCGTACAAGGAGACTAATGAGGAGTAGAGTTCGTAACTAGGCCAGGTAATCACTGTGGGACACTTGGCTATGGACAAGTTTTGCAGCTCGGTTGTCATGAGTGGGGCATAGGCATTCTAATGTGTAGGGGCTAATCCCTCACCTGAGACAGCTCTGATTCCAAGGTTATTTGGTAAAAAAAAAATAAAAATAGAAATTGTAGGAGATTGTCTTGGGACACATAAAGCATTGCAGATCTCCATTTGATCATTTGATGTGGATAGAGAATGGCAATATTAACTATACCAACAGTAACTTTGCAGTGTATCAAGCATAATACTCTCCAAAATTTAATTTGAGGCCTCTTCGGTTGAAGGTAACATCTTTCATGTAATTAATTTAAATATGTTTGCTATTTTTTTGGAATGGATATTACTTATTTTAGTATGAAATTGAGAAACTACAAGATGTGAGCAAAGTAAGGGGATTAAATTTTCTGTTTAGGCATCCATGTATCAAGATCAGAATAAAATAACTAGGAAAAACCTAATGTAAGTCTTCATTCATTAAAATTATTTTAATTTTGTCTGGAGCTCTCTGATGTCAAGTACTAACCAAAACAAATTTAATAATGAGAAAAATAAATACATCTGCATGAGAAGAAACTTTATGTGAATTGAAAGAATAGATTTTGGAGACATGCAAAACAGGCTAAGAGTAGAAATAATTGATTAAAAGGGAAATTTTCTGACCCAACACTTAGAGGTAAAGCAGTGTAGGTGTTCTTGTCACAAGGCTGATGTTCTAATATTTACACGATTCTATTAAAGAATTTGAATAAATTATTTTCTATTCCAGCATCATCAAGACTTTACTTCTTTCTGTTGATAAATACAATACCGTGGCAAATGGGATACGAGCCTAAGTGCTTTCCATTATAGGATTTTGTAACTGTTATTTCTCTCTTGTCTATCTGGGAGCCCTTTGTTCCATGAAAATTAGGTCAGAAAAAATGAAATATCAAGTGAAATTAAAATAGGTGGCTGGAGGAAAATGCATGAAAATGAACGAACAGTGGAAA
Source organism: Mohoua ochrocephala (assembly GCA_013398855.1). Taxonomy (NCBI): domain Eukaryota; kingdom Metazoa; phylum Chordata; class Aves; order Passeriformes; family Acanthizidae; genus Mohoua; species Mohoua ochrocephala. Next base: position 205,859 of record VZTA01018409.1, read on the forward strand.
GACAGTTACCATAAGGATCCAAGCAAAACCTACTGAGGCAGTTCTCTTGAAGGAAAGCAAAAGGAGACATTTATATGAAGATTAAAACAGGCCACGAGTAAAAGAGTTTTCTGCCTTGGAATTAGTGGTGAAAGGAGGGCAGGGAACACTGTTTGGTATGCAATAACAGTTCAAACAGACTTCTACATTAATCTTCTGTGTCAGGTAGTTTCCTGATACTGCATCTCCAGAGCAATCCTCTGCAGCATGAAGATATATATTTGGAAGGAAAGCTACAACACGAAGAACAGATCAGAGAGAGGGGAAGCCTTAAAAAAAAAAAAAAAATCAAATCCCCAAAATACTCATGTGATTAAAGTATATGAGGCTGTGATTAATGGAAGGGAAAATCATACCCATTTTAGACTGATTTTCAAATATATTTTCAATTGTTATTTGTTAACTCATACTGAAGAGCTTGAAGGAAGATTTAAAAAAAAGATATGAGATAAATATTTAACTTCACAGAAGGACATGCATAGGCACATGAAGTGTCCTGTGTAATATAGATTTTTTTATTTTAATTTTTTTAATTTTTTTTTCTGCTTCACAAACTACCATTGAAAAATATGTCTACATCTCTCACCCAGGAATTCCATTGGGCAGTTCTGCTTCCATATGATTAAAACACTTTGTGGTGATTTTGATTAACAAAACAGAAGTAAAACTTGGTCCACTTTGCCTGTTCCGCAAGGGCAGTCTGCTATGGCCGCCTATGTTTATGAAAGCATCCTCCAACTAGATGTTGAAGTATCCCTCAACTAGAAGGATCAGGTGGAATTTCTTTCATTTAAGTGTAGAAAATGGTATCTTTTCTTCTTTTCTTCTTTTCTTCTTCTATTGCAAAATATGCAAATATTTTCCTTTGGTTTCAACAAAATCTCATGTGTAAAGATCATTTAGTTTGCCATACAGAGATAGTCACTTTACGAGGCAAAGAGCTCTGGAGCAGGAATGTTACCCAGCAGAGAGAGGGATCCTTTGGCACAGGTACACATGTATGATAAAACTTTCCATTTAGTATTGTCCATCTGGCAGTTTCCACTTGAGTCTTGCAGGACTGAGCATGTCCTTAAGGAGAAAAAATACGAAAAATAAAACACTACCTACTTTCCCTTGATTCCTTCTGAATTTGGAAGAAAATCTTTTGTGGTTCTCAGCGTTTTGCAGGACTTTGCATTGAATGCAGCATGTGGCCCTGTGGTGTCTTACTGAAATAATGTGGAGTGGGAGTTTGATAAATATGCTGAACTGGACTGTGTACCTACCGAGGCATATTTTGAATACTCCTCCCCAAAATGTCATGTATAAATAGAACTGCTTTAACATATTGCAGGCATTTGGTTTTGTAGAAGATCTTTGTGCCTCTCCAGTTTCCTGTATGTTAAAAAGTCAATTATTGCAAACTATCTCTGTAATTTTTGGATCATTACCCATTTATCCTTAAGCAGAAATATCCTTGCTCAGAGGTTGCTTAGTGTATAATCTGGTTACTCTAAATTTGTAATGCTTTAATGACATTTGAAGTATCTGTTACCATATCATTAATTGCTGTTATTATGTCATGAGTTTTTTCTATTGTCTACAGACAATATTCTGATTTCTGTGTGAATAGGATTGACTTGCTCTCTAGAATAAGAGCAGCTTTGGTATCTGGTAAATATATTAATGAGTCTTTATCAGGATTTTACTGAAGAGGTCACTGAATCTCTGCTGTATAGAGTTTGACAGGATATTCAGAAAACATAGTGGTGATATGAGATTTCATGTAGAATAAAAGTATTCTCTGAGATCATGATGGTTTTAGACCTGACAGAAAAGTTTAGTGATTCAGCAAAATTTTCTCCCAGTGCTGAGAGTTTTTCCCTTGATCATTGCAAGATGGTCTCTTTGCAAGTGAGGTACAATGACGTGCTTAAAAATATAGCTGTTCTTCTGGGGGAAAAAAGCCTGTTTCCTCCCCTGAAGAGCTGAGGTAATTTCATAAACACGTTTCAGTATTTCATTTAGAAAATGCTTATTCTCCTGGACATGTAACCCTCAGTACAGCCACTGTCGAACGAAACAATCTTACTGAAAAGGATGGATAGTGAACTGAAGAGGCTTCCACTGCAGATGACGTTCTCTTTGGAGTTTACCTTCAAAAGAGTTGGCAGTGTTTGTAATTGTGTATACACAAATAGTGATTACTCATTTAATAAATAAAACATAAATGTAATAAACAATGCCAGTGAATATGCTTTGACTGCACAATTGTCTTGCAGAAGACATTTTTCTCAGATGTATTGATACGAGATATTACATTGCAGCTCCTAAACTCGTTTTGTAATAGATTGATGTTCAAAATTGCCACCTTTCACATCTGCTACCTAATATTAGAGGTAGTGAACAATGCAATAAATTCTTTTTATGGTTTCTGTTTGATTTGTCAGACACTTACCCTCTGTTTTTCAGCAACAGTTTATGAATGTGTTGCTTTTCCTTTGAATAATGTTTCCTACTTGCTCTTGAGTTTTGATTTTCACCTTTTGAAGTGCTACCATTAGTGAGTCACAGACACATCTTAGGGATAGCTCACAAAGAAAATAGGCTTTATTTTCTGTTTGCTTGCCTTAATTTCTGTGTCTCGGGTTATCTTTTGACCAAATGGAAGCAAAATAAATATTTTGGTTATAAAATGCTCTATGAAACACTGATGACCACTATTAGTGATTAGAATTAACAATTGGTAAAACTGTTTGACATGCTTTGCTACTTTTAGCATTTCTTTCCATGCTTAGTACTGAAGGATGAATTGGGAAGTTTTCTAAAATGGACAGTCAGCTCAAAGATGTCTAGAAGCTGTTTCCTCTCCTAAAAGTTATTTGGTTTAAAGAGTGGTTCTACTTTTTCCATTTCTGTTCCCTGTAGCAATTTATAGTAGATATTAATTCTCAATTTTGGAGCTCCCTTCAGTCACCCACGTACTTCTGATATCTGCCCACTGCTAATGAATATGAATGAAATGAAAAGCAATACCTCATAACTTAAAATTATTATTGTAGAGCCTGATAGAAATGGGCAGGTTTGTATAAAATACTCTGAAGTATATTTTTAAGAACCATCTCTATAATTCTTTGAAGAACAGATGTCAAAATGTACTGTGATAATTTCTCAGAGAAATTAAATTGTATTAAATTAGAGGCAGAAAAGTTGCACAAGACACAAATACTTAAATTCCTATATTAAATTTCATACAGTACTGTACATATGAATAGAACTGTTTGCATTATTCATTGTGCATAACTCATTGGCCAGATTTAAGCCTTTTATGTTGAGGCCCATCATGATTTTGATAACTTTATTTTTTGATTATTTGTAACACTTCAATGAGGTCTTTGTAAGAAAAAATGTACAGTGCATCTTGCACAGAAAATTGCTTGGCCGTAATGATGACATAGAAATCTGATGTACTTTAAAGGTCCATTATTAATCCTCTTTCTTACCAATAATAATAATAAGTAATAAAAAAAATTCTTTATGTGCATCCTAATCAGCGATGGAAAAATTTGCATAATGACCAAGAGCAAACCTACATCTGCTCTTGGTTTAAAACATTTACATGCAGGTGTATGAAGAGTAGATTTCAGGGCAAGCTGAAATGCAGAGCATGCATGGACAGTATGATTACCTGGCTTTGAAAAGAATAAAGTGACTGAATTCTCAACAGCTGCAATTAGCAACAGGCTAATTTTGATGGCTTCATTTTGAATTTTCCTATTCTGTTTAAGGAAATCACTGTAGAACAATGAAGTGGACTCTGATATTATGTGGGAATGTATAAGGCCAATGTGAATGTAAACAAAAAATCTTTATTTAAAATGCTGTCAACAAGGTGAGAATCAGGGTGTGTTAATGGTTTAGCTCACCCGGGTGAAGGCAGATGGAAAGTACAAATTCATTCCTTCTGATGACAATTTGCACCTATAAGTACAAATAATAAGTAAAATAATGAAAAGAAGCATCTTATTGTAGGTGCCTCCAAATGTGCCATATATAAACAAAACTGCTAAATTATTTTCTTAGTCTGGTTACTTTATTTGGGTTAATGACCTTGTGTATTGAGATACAATAATAATTAGATTAGTTTTCCAAACTACAGTCTCTAACGTTCAAAACCAATATTTAGACTGAAGGAGAAAACAAATGTTCCAAAGAGTGCAGAAACAAAATATTGAGGAACTAAACCATAACTCTGAAAGTTCTGGCGCTCCTATCCAATATTACCAAACACAAAATGTGGAGAGCATGCTGAGGTCTGTGAGATTGTCCCAGTGTACTGTAACTGTATCAAAATAGAATGTCGATAGAGGACTTTTTATAGAACTTGAATTTTTTCATTGTGGTGGCATTAAGTGCATTGCAGGCATTAATGCTTTGATACCAGTATGTCACCCTTCCAACAGTTATACACCTTGCTAGCAGTTTTTCTAGCAGAAGTGAAAGTCAATAGTCTGCTTTGTCGCACTGAAATGAGTAAGGACAGTTGTCACGATGCTGATCTATCACCAGGACAGAAAGAATCCGCTCAAGATCAGTGTAACTAATCACTGTTCAGTGTGGTGGGAGCCAGGATTTTCCTCACAGCTCGCTGATGATAGCCACGCAGCTACCTTTGGTTCCTGCGGGAGAGTCAGCATCGCAGCATCCCTGCCGACTGGCTGAGAAACACACTGATTCTCTGCTAAGTACAGAAATCCTTCAACAGGAGCAGGAGTTGTGGATGGACAGTTACTGATATGTTCTTAGGTAACAGTTATGTACAGCTCTGGAAAAGACCTGATAACTCCAAACAGCTTTTAATGCAACAAGCAATGAAAGAAAGGAATCATGTTGTGTGTTTGTCTTCAGCACAGATAACATTGGCTCATCCTAAACAAAGTATTCCTGGAGCTCAAATAGTTGTTAGGCTGGTTATCCTTGTAAGTGTAATTGAATTTAAGCCCTTTTCGTCACAGACATGAGGAGAGAGCTTGTTTTCTATACTGCTGTTCAATATAGACCTTGTTCATCTCTAGTGAGAGCCTGTGAGTTTATGCCAGTATAAGTGGACAAGCAGTACAAGTCAATGCTTTTTGTTTGTTTGTTTTCCGATTGCTGTTATTGTCGGTGATCTTTCTTAGAGACCAAATAAAACTACTTTTATAAAGGGAAAATAGAAGCTGTTGTTGAGGGAGGCTGTGACTTAGCTCTTTGCAGTGACTGACATCCCAGTCTCTGGACTAAATTCAGTTTTTGCAGGTATGAATAAGGGTTTCTACCTGAGGGACTTAAATCTATGTGCCTTAAACAGGCACTTTGACTTTTTTCTTAATGTTACAATCAGATCTCGGCCAGCTTCACCACCTCTTTTCTCCCTCCCAGTCTCCCAGAGGATTTGCAGTAGTCTTCTTTTTCCTACAATTGTGGAGTACTTCAGGTTTGGCCTGTTGCCTGGAAGCTGCAGCTTACCATTTGTGGTTTGTCTCAGTCCAGTTTTTTCCTACTTTTCTATATCAGTATTGAGATCTCAGTTCTCTTTCTTGCTCCCTTCCCTGTTCCAACCCCCATTCTTTGTTCACTCTTGAGCTTTTCCTGGCTTTTTTTCCTTTTCTAATTGTAAAAGCCTGGATTGCAAAGATGTTTTAAACTATCATTGTATTTAAGTAAGGCTGGCCTGAATCAAAGAGCTGCTGTGCTGCTGTAGAGCCTGGACCATGCCAATCATTTGGTAGTTGGAGCTCGTGTCCAGTCAAACAAATTCTGAAGCTGGGTCAACACAAAGGATGGTTCCCTTCTTGTCTCTTGAAGTTCCGGATAGACTGTAGTTCTCCTGGATATTGGTAGAAAACTTTTATCTTTGGTTTTACAAATAATCAACTTTCCCATCAGTATATTGTGAATTCCAGTTTGAAGTGCCTCTGATTTGTGAAGCCAAGCCAAACTAGCAAGTTTAGTGGCACCTTCGTTTTGTTGTAAAAAAGATGCCACAGCCTTGAGAAACATGGGCATCCTCTGATTCTCGAATGCTGAGCCAGGAACTGCAGAAATTGGATTTGGGTATTTATTTCTTTCAGTTAAAAAAAGAAATAGTACTTGCCAGTTTTGCACTGTATGTTTAGACCTCATAAGAAGAAAAATGTTCCTATAAAAATATCTTATTTAACAGTCATGTATTCTCTGTGCCAAACTACCTTGAAGACTAACATGTCTGTTTTTATGGGCTTAAAGAAGAAACAGGTTTGTAGATGATTTATATTTAGTGAAGATGAGCGAAACCCTTTAAAATGGAATGGAAATTTAACTCTTTGGGTTAAATGTCCTGTTAGTCAAGAACCTTCTTAGAACCTTCAAGATGGCAGTCTCAGAAATGGGAATTGGTAAGAAGGACTATTCCACGGAAACAAAAATTTTGATATAGCAAAAGGCTGATGAATTAAGGTAAGTCTCAAACTAAGTGTTGTTGATGTAGTCCTGTTTGAAAAATGGTAAGTTTAGCTAAAAATATTCCTAAACAAAGCAGAAAACAAAGAGTTTAAGGAGCATGTCGTTGGAGTTTTCAATATGGTAGGTTTTTTTCTATTTTCTCCTATTTTTTAGTGATTCATTTTATTATAAATACATATTATTTTTGAGGGATGTTCTGATGTTGTTAAATACCATCTTTAATTGGTATTTAAAATTATAGTTAAAGCAAGCGAGTTACTGTATATTTTATTAGCATGGAATTACTGCACTGTTAAATCCAGAATAAACAGTGTCCATATTTTAAGATAAGTACAGGATTAATTATTTTACACTGGAGTTTGTTATTTTACACTAACAGTAAATTAATTTGGTTCAGCTAATGCATATTAAATCTAGATCCTAGTGAAGTATTGCTTAAAACCTTGTTTCAGTATTTCGGAGAGTATATTGCTGGGAAACATAATTAGGTTATGTAACTGAATTAAAACCTGCCCAAGGAACATGCACAGTTCTCCTCTTCGTCTGTTCAAAGAGACTCCAGTAAGAAGTAGAAATGGGAATTGTATTTTTTCCCATGAAAGACCATTTAAAAAAATTTAAAATTTACATCCTTAATTGGATTCCTCTTTCAGGTAATGTAGGCTCTATCACTAAAAAAAGAGGAAGTGTGTTTGTCTCCAGTTTGCACACACAGGTTTGCTCTGTGGAATGATGCAGAATTGAGACAAGCATCTCTGGAATGTTAATTCAACACAGAGTGCAAGAACAGGTACATTTGTGAGAGTGTGTCTGTGTGTACACACTGCTACATGCAAGTGGTTTTACCCAGCTTGGTGCATTTTGAAATGCTGGCCAGTTCCTCTCAGTGACCTCATTCTTCTAATTTTATTTTTTCTTAATACTCTGTTCAGCTCATTCTGAGGAAATCTCCTCCCTGCCTTTCTCTGTCTTTTCTTTCTTGTTTTCCTCAGCTAAGCCAGTGAAATTTGGCACTACTAATTGAATGACTGCCATTATCTTTTAGAGTGGCAGATACTGTGTGCTCTTTATTTTGGATCAAAGTTTTTACACTCCAGAAAAATCACGCTTTATGTATTACCTTTCATGGACCCCTCAGTGTTCCTGCAAGAGAAATAAACTTCCAGATGATTACATGCCCCTGTTAATGAAAGTGTGATAAATGATGTAGTCTTTTGTTTGTCCTTTGGCATCATGAGCATATTTTTCTTTTCAGTTCATGATTTGAGGTATCTTCAAAGACACCTAACATAAAATAGCTAATAAAAAATCTTGGAGGAAAAAAAACCAAAGCATTATACAAAACTTTAAATAGGTAACATCCTGTCTTCTAGGAGTAGTCAAGAATTATCAGCAAAAACCCCTTTCTTTGCATGAGGTAAACTTACCACATCAAAACTAAATTTTAATTTTATTTTTCATATTGTATACCATTTTTTCCTCTTGCTAATGAACAGGAAATAGACTATGTGGAATTCAAATGAATTATTTTTTAATCAATGATAAATGCTTTTCAGTTCAAAGTGGTGCATTAAAATGAAAAACAAATGTTGTGGATGATGTTTTGGTGAGTCACTTTGGATGGTCAGCTAGAGATATTTCCTGGCTATTTCTAGATTCTTGGCATGCCCAATATCAATATTCTCAATCCCTCCTGTTTCCTGTCCGTGTCACAATCTGGCTCCTGTTGCTCCACTGCATCTGAAGATTTGAATGGGTAATAGAAGTGTTTTTCAGACTTTGGTGGGAAGACGAAGGTTTTTCCAACCTTCTGGGCAGCTGCATCTGCATAAAGTTGTAGAGGGCTACATGGTGCTCGCTCCCGGTCTAATGGGATTATGGATGAAACACAGGGATTTATTCGTATCTGAGGATGTTGCATCTCAGCTGCTGCTTGCTCTTGCATCCCAGCAAGCATTCAGAATCACATCCAACAAGCTACTGGCCTGGAAGATAACATGTCAGGCTTGTAACTTTCACTTAAGTATCTTTTGCAGGAATAAACCCCTTAAAATAAGACAAAATTAGACATCATACTCAGTTTATAAAGGCTTCAATCACTGTAGATGCGAGGTCAGGTTAAGTTCAGTTTGAGACAAATTAAGAAAAAAAGAAAGATAAAATGAGCCTTGAGGAAGGGTCAGAGACTAAGCAGTTATTTGAAAAACAAGCACTTATCTGAAGAACAGCACAGCTAATTCAGTTACCAAAGCAGGGAGGAGGGGAAAGGCAGGGTGTGGGGGTGAGGGAAGATGTCTTCACAATTGATATATCCTTTATGGACAGAGTGGGACTGGTACAATTGTTCCATTAAGTGCAGGTATTTTTCTGTCTTAAGCCTCTGAAATCAATGCCAATAATCTCATAAACAAAGCAAGATTTGACTTCGAGGGAATTAATGCAGCCCAAATAAGTCTGGATATAGATATAATGAAGAAATAAATTTATATTATGTATCTAAAAAGATTTGACAAACTAGTCTAAAAATAATAACATTCCAACCCGGAACAGGAGAAACTGGATTAAAGTTAACAGGCTTTATTGAAACTCAGTGAAATCCACAAGAGAGATTTTGTTATGTCAGGATTATCACATGCAACAAGAAGCTGTATAAAACTCCAAGATTTTTGAGACAAAATCTTTAACTAAGAGAAAGATGGTGTGAAGGGAATCATACCAATTTAGTTCTGTAAATGAGTATTCTTGCAACTGAAGCAGAAGTGTTACTGTGAAAGGCAATTGTATGAATGAGTTTCGAAGACCTTGTTGTCCTATATTTACATCATAAGTTTTCTAAAGAGAGTCTTTAGTCCCCTGCTGTGTATTGTAAAACTTGATGTTCTGTTCTTTGGGAACAGCAGCAATTAGGATGTAGATCATGCAAAACATTTCTGGTTGTACAGTCATTAAAAATTCTCTCTCTGGCCCTGTCATGGCACTGCTGGGAATGTTCAAGGACTGCTGCAGCAATACCAGAAAACAAACCTAATGTTACCCATTTCAGCCGCTCTTAAAGGGCTGCAAGGTAGTACTGGTCTTTCCAAATTTTCTCCTCCTTATAAGGAAGACAACTATTCAATCTACTCTGTTTATTATTGTACATAATATCTTTGATTATTTGAATTTTATTCTATTCCATCTTTTTGTTTCAGAAAATTAAGACATTTCAAAATGAAAATTGTATTTTTATGGCCTATTGTTTCAAAACATAATGTAGACCAAGTGGCTTTAATGCAGTCTGGCACCTGCATATTTCACATGGTTTATAGAGAAGCTTGCAATCCTTATCTCCATAAATACAACTCAAAGTGGTTTACTTGATGTTTTGAACAAAAAATGAGTCCTTTATTTCATTTTGTTGTTTGCTCATAGATTTGAAGCACTGTATGGACTCTTTCCTTGCACTTAGAAGTGGTCACCAAGAAAAATATATACAAAAGCCACCTTGCAGTTGAAGTTCTGTTTCCTACTTAGACCTGTGAAACAACAGAGATCATGAAAACTCACGTTAATGTTTTCCAAGGAGCTTCACAGAGGAAGTTCTCATTGTCATCTTGCTTCCCTCAGCATCCCCCCCTGATATAGAAGAAACTGTTACAGTAGAATGGGTAGTGTCACACCAGCAGATCTGAGGCATCTATCATCTCCTAATTCCTGTGACCACAGCACAGATTTATGTGTCAAACAATTGTGCCAGGAAATATGCCCCTACTTCATGTACCTCGATTAGAAATTAGTGTGCATAAGCACGGTGTCCTGTTTTTGTTAATATTGTTGAGTTTTATATAAATGAAGATTTTAATTTATGTTAAGAGATATTCAAAGGCCCCCAGAAGAGGAGTAATTGCATTTAATTTGATGCTGATGAAATAAAAAGACAGGAAATAATAAGTTACATGGTTATATTTAACACGCAGTAGTGCTGGGTTAAAAATTACATTGCTATCTATGAAGGCACCAATGAATTCCAGTTTCCAAAAGGCAGTTCATGGAAGGGTTCTATAATCAGTTCATCCACACTTTAAGATCCCTGAAGGTTGTTACCAACATTTTTCATCTTCACACTTGGAATCACAATAGCAGCTTATGTCATTGCCACCCTTAAAAAAGACTTTATCAATTTCCTTCTGTGTTATTGTCAAATTCAGTTACCCAAATATAGAATCCCTTCTTCCCTACAGAGAATCTGCCATACTTTGAGCACCGTGTTGTACATTCCTTCCTTGAAATGTTCTGGATACAAAGTACAAGATTGTCTGAACATCAAACAATAGACTGAGGATTAGCTTTCAGTTATATCCCACTGTGATTCCTACAGGAGCTGACAGCCTGGGCTCAGCCCTCTGGGACAGCAACCTGCCTTAGGCATGGAGAAACACGGATCTTGTATTTGCTTATTGGTGTATTACAGATTTTACAAGTAGTGTTTTATCTGGCTCGTGTTTCTCTCCTTCCTGTTTTCTGTTCGATTCCCTTTACTTCTCCAGTTTCCTCTCCTCATGAGTCAGCTGTATTTTCCACAGGCAGTCTTGAAACTGGGCCACGGCAGACTACTGTTTTCTTTCTATCAATCAAATTACCTTAACTGCTGTAAAAGTTTCAAACCAGCATTCCTCCTTCCTTTTCTTTAAGGTCCCCAGTGTGTCCAACCATCACAACTGTTTATTCTATAACTTTTTTATTCAGATTCTCTTTCATCTTCAGGTTGGATACTGACCCCTTTTTTACAACTTCTACTTTCTTAAAAATATCATCTCTCTCCGTTTCTCTCAAATTGCCCTTTACAACTCTAATTCTGTCCAACACATCCATCAAGGTCATTTTATCAAGCTTCTATTTTCCTGCACCAGTGTTCATGCATCTTCACAAATGTCATACTTCATTGATCTCTGTCAGCACAAATATTGCCGGCTTCTTTTTCTTCCCCTCACACCCATTTTCAAGCAATTTTATGAAATGCAGAATAATTTTCTTAGCCCAGCTTGGCTAATCATGTTCAATCCTTCCTAAAACCCTTTGTCTTGCACAAGAAATGAGAGAATTTTGAGAACAGGAAATCAAGAAGACAATTGCTAGGATGAACCACATGGTGTAGTAGTCTCAGAAAACTGTAGACAGCTTTTCCCAAATTATCCCCTGGATTTCCCAACATTGCCTATTTACTGTGTGTATCTTTTGGGGTTTTTTGGTGTTTTTTTTTGTGGTTGGTTGGTTTGTTTTTGTTGGTCGTTTGGGTTTGGGTTGTTTTATTTTGTTCTGCTGGCACTCCAGGAACTTTATTGTACCACAAGTGCTGGAGTGATCCCGGTACCTGCTCATAACCTCAAAGAGCTGTTTGGTGAGATTCAGTGGGACTGTTCCCAAAGCTTCTGCATAAACCTCAGTGGTTGCTTTGTTTCTTGGCATATTGCTGATTACTTGCCTGCACACACAGCTCTCTGAAAACATCCCATAATTCTGTAAGTGGGTGTAGTAGGTGCTAATTTGCAATTGTGCATATTGTTTTTCAACTAAGATCTGTACTTGAAATCCATCTGCTGCTAGTGAGCAGGGCCTCTTTCTGTTGAGTTTATATTCCTTCCACACCCATCATTTCCCTTTTGTTAAGTGCAAAGTTGTTTTGAAACAACACCATCAGAAATGCACTAAATGGGCTTGCTGTCATTCATTGTTATGAGGGACTCGATGAATAAGACAGTTTTCTTCCCAGCAGAAATGTGTACTAATGGCCAAATGACCTGCAAACACAATCTGACTCTCATTAAAGTTAATGGGAATCAGGTCTCAGACTTGTCTGACAATTGACAGGATGCCACTCAGTAAGAAAGGTTATTTAGAGAAGAAAACAATTGCCATCAATTCCAAGATGTCTCAAATATTTTTTCCCTGTTTCCCTTGTCTTTGTGTTTCTAAAAATCATTTTTAAAAGTTCTCCCAAAGTATAACATTTGAAGTGTTTTCCTTCCCCACAGTGCTTTTTTTTAGGTATTCTTTCTGCCTTTCCTCAACCCACGGAAACCAAGATGAGCTTTCACTAGACATCATTCTGCAGCTCTTAATTTTTTTTGAATGAAAGAATAATCTATCAGTACTTCAGCGCAACATTTTAGGTGAGATATTGCCTAAAATGGAAGACCGAAATTTTTTGGTTACTTTAACATGATGCTGCTCTTTACTGCTGTGGCACAGAAAATATTGAAATGCTTTTCTTTGTCTATTTTTTTTTTTCCAGCTTGTTTATTGTTTCTTACCTTGGTTATGTCCAGTTCAACACTTAGTAGGCAACACTATTAAATTCTAATCACTTGGTTGAACAAAAGCCTGCTTCATAAATCATTCTTTAATAGCCTGTCTAAAATTTCTTTAGGGTGTTGAAGCTGCATTGCAATGTTGCTTAGCCGATCAGACTCTAATTATAGAAATTATATATCCAGCAGTTAAACCAGTAAACAAGCCTTCCCCGACTGGGGCAGTAATCCTGTGTCAGTTAGGATCTTTTCTGTTGATTCTGGATTTCTGTCACTCTAATCCTGCTGTGCCCTGAAATATCTACTATTGCATATCACCCCTGTACTACTTGGGCCTCACCTAGGGCTGTCCTTACTGCTGTTTATAGCCTGCCTCACTAGGTTCCTTATTTAGAAGTGGAAATAAGTGTTTTAACAATTAACTCGAAAAACATAAGATTATTAAAATTGTTCTGTAGCATGACACAGTGCCATTGAATACAATAGAGAAGAAAGAAAAATCGTATAAAATTTTCTGGATCGTTATTTTAGTCTGCTGGTAATGTTATAATAGAAGCTAAACGATTCAAGAAATATTACTAACACTGTTGTTTTACAGCAAGGAGTAAAATTAAAGGATTTATACGGTTCTTGTCAAATGATTTCTGTGCCATGCATCACCTAACCATCCTTCTTTCTTTTTTTTTTTTTTAATAGTAGTTATTTCTATCACAAAGTTTGGAAGTATTACAGCTGCACCACAGGAACAGTGGGTTGAAATGCAGATAATGTAGGTTACAAAATATAAAGTGTTAATTACTTTTCAATTTCTTATTGTGAGTAACAAAATTTCCTTTTTACCCTGAAGATATACACGAAGATAACATTAGGAGGAGTTGCAGGAGGAGGGAGATATGAAAGACAGCAGCAAGAAGGCTAAACCAAGTATTTGCAGTATAAAATGACAATAATTGATCTTGGTTTGGTTTTTAATTCCTTTTGTTATAAACTTTTCTTTATGACATTGTGCTGTGAACTGAGTTCAGGGACAAAACTTAAGTTTCAGTCCATCAGTTACCGCTTACCTACAATAAATCTAATAAAAACGTTATCAGTTTTATTAGATGCAAAAGCTACTAATAGAATGAGTAGATGGCTGGCATAGTTAAGTTTTACTGTAGTAGAAACTGCAGCTATTCTCAGTGCATTTTATTTAATATTCTAACTCAGGAAATGTATCTGGGAGGCTGACACATGGGAAAGCTCTATCTGCTGCATTCTCCAAACTCTGAAACAAAAATGTGGGCAGTCTGCTTCCTCAGGATTTTGTTGAGCAACAGAAGAGCCTTCCATCTGTCCTTATGGACTGTTACTGGGTTGTGTTCTGTAGGATCAAGAACCTTCATGGGTTTTTTGGGTTTTTTTAAGCAGTTCTCTGTGTGCTTCTTTACCTCAGAGGCGGAAATGAAGTTTGTCTCAAGTTAGCATCTGTGCCTGTGCAGAATTTCCGAAGTTGTCACACTTAGAGCTTAACAGTCTTGAACTGGACAGACTGAACAGCAGACAGACAGCATTTGGCACATACAACAATAAAATGTTTCCCAGGGACAGCCCAGTATCACCACTGGGTGTTAGTTTCAGACACTCCATTAACACAGAACCACTTTTACTCAGCCGAGAGCCTGAACAAAAGTTTTCATCATTTGGTGTTATTGTATGAAAAGACCAAAGGAGGGCCAATGTTTTTGTTTAAACCACTGAGTGGGAGAGAAGCTTTTTCTGAGCCTCGTTTTTGCACCAAGCACTTCCAGGCACTGGTGATCTCCCCTGGCCACAGTGGGAAGGAGCAAATCCCAACACTCCTAGTGCTGCCACTGTCTCTGTGGAGAGAGAATCTCTGGAGTTTAAGGGGTGGATGTAATGAGCTCACACAGATTTGCTCCACTTGCTGCTCTTCCTGATTAAAGTCCTGGCAGAGGGGAAATCACTGACAGCTTACCTTTATGTCAGCATAATCAAATAAAAGCTCTTTGAAGAGTAATAGCTAGAACCATAGTTAGGAAATTGTCACACAAGCACTTCAAGAAAGATAAAGGTAATATTAATTATTTTACAAGTAATTTTACTGAATGTGGTGTCATGAAAAAGAATCATGGTTAGCAGTCATCTCATTCCACAGAAAATTTGAGCCAGTCCCGTTTACACTCATCTGTGAATTTGTTTGCTATGAATTTCTTCAACACCTGATAGTTTGTCCATTCAAAACTTTGCAAATGTTTTAGCAGTTTTTATACCCCAAGCTGCTTTTTAGCAGTGTAAGTTTTTCAGATGGAGGAGTTCTTATTCCTTACGGGAAGATGATACTACATCTTTGTGGCGGTGCCTCAGCCCTCTGGAGGGCTGCAGCCGCCCTCATGGTCATCGGACCACTGCCACATATGTGTGTTCCCCCCTCGTGTTTGGATTCCCTGTTTATTATGGATGTTCTCCGCTCAATATGTATGTCCCCTGTTAAATATTCATTATGGTCTCCAAAGTTCTGTTCACTTCCACACCCCATTGGTTCCTCCCTACCCAGTCCCTCCTTCCCCAGTTCCGATTTGTTCCCCGGTTGTCCCTCAAGTTTCCTTCTGCCCATTTGCCCTTCCCTGATGGGTTGCCCTATTCCCCATATAAAGCCAGATCTTCAGATTTCCCAGTGTCTTCGTCCCTGGCCCCTCCACAATGAACCCTCTTGCTGGAACACACACGAAGACCCTTCCCTCCTCCTTTGCCTCCGGCGCCTCCCCAGCTGACGCTCTGCGAGCCCCCTTCCCCACTCGGGAAGGACAGCACAGCAATAACAGCAGCCAGCTCCTGCCAGCAGTGGCCAGCCCCTGTGGCCAGGGACGCTGCAGGACAGCCGCAGATTCCCTCCAAGAGGGGTGGCTCGTGGGGAGCCGACGCGGCGCATTCTGATATTCCTCACTGCAGCACAGGTAAAACAGATACTGACAGACACTGAACTCATTTCTGTGAGCTCTGAATCCATTCCTAAATGTGCATTCATTGCAAGGAGTGAATACAGGGTTTGCAGAATTCAGCCTAGGTTGTGTAATTCAAATCAAAGTACAAAAGAGTCAAGTGCTCAGCAGTTTCTCATTGCTCACCAGGACCTTTTTTCATAATATCTGCTATGCTGCCTGTTGTGAGATCAGCTTAGTCACTCCTCCCCGCTGACTTCTGCCACAGGCAGGCAGGGAAAGAGACCCCTACCACCACCTTCATGAACTTGCCTCATCACTAAGAAAATAGGCACTTAGTAAAAAAAATATTTTATTTTAGCTCAATGACTCTTCTTGTCTTTGCTCTGACAGTCTTTGCATTGCCTCGCTGGTGACTTGCAAGTTGTGAATACGTGGGTTGTACTGACATAAAGGCAAATTTTTGTGTCTGTATTCATTGTAAATACTTACATAAGAGGCTACCTTTTGCTGCAAAGTTCTACTTGGATTGATGTTGTGACAAGTTTGTAGTAAGTGAACAACTGCATCTGATGAGAGTAAGACACTGGAATAACTTTAAATATGAAACACTAAATCAGTGTTTAATCTTTGTTATGGGTAAACTGAAACAGATACTTTGTGAAGTCTAATGTATTCCAGTCCAGTGAGCATTTGCTTCTTATTATGCATTTTAGGAAATGATGTGTTACTAAATTTTAGTTGAAACATGACCTTGGGCAGAATAGGCATCATTGCATAAAATCCTAGAAGTCTGCACTAGGTGTACAGAAATCAGCTTTTTTTCTTTTTTCTTCAGCTTGGGTTATTTAGCAACCATAGTTAACACCATGAGCGTCACATCTATTTATTTTGTGATAAATCACTGTTAAAACAGTATTTTGTTCAGAGAGTTGTGGGAGCAGCAAACACTGATGTGCAGATTATGGAAATCTCTCCATCACATATTTCTATGGACAGCACCTGGCTCACCATGTCTGCCCAAGGGTCCTTGCTGCAAAGGTTTCTGTTCCCCGCACAGCCATCAAGGCTGTTTTCTGTTGAGAAAACAGATCAGTAACATTATGTTGTGTTGACACCCAGAAATGAGTCATCTCTGTGTCTTTTCTGAAGATGCAGTTTAAATCAGGTCTCCTGACCTCATGCTTCCTTTTGCTCCCTTTCTTCTCTTTCTGCTCCACATTCCTGGGGAGAAACTGCCAGCACAGTAAGACATAGGCTGCAGCCAGCAGTGATCAAACCCTTCAAGAGCTTTCCATTAATTACCCATTTCGATAGATTTTCCTGCTTGGTGACTCATTTCCCTTCAGAAGTTGTGTGCTGATATGATTGACACCTTCACTTTCTTCCAAGAATTATAATTTTGCTTACAGCTCAGTTTGGTGGGAATATGAGGGAGATTTTTTTCCACTCAGTGGTCATTGATCAACTTATTAATTAGCAAGATCTGCGTGGTTTGCAGGAGGTGGATGCAAGTTAAGTAAAGGACATCAAAAGCAGGTTATTCCTGCTATTGCTCCACAAAGCAACTCAGTCCTGCAGAATCAAAACTCCTGTTCTCACACTGTGAACCAGAGCAATCCACCTAATGCAATTATAGTACAAATAATTAGCTGCCTAAAAGCCCGGCCAAATGCATTTCTTCAGTACAGATACATTTACTGGCCAGTTTTCTAAGACCTTCTACAGTATTTTCACTTGTCTCCACCAGGGCTGGTTTCACCATGGTATTTCAGTATTTGACAGGTGCTTGTGTATTCCAGTTAAAAGGAAAATGGAGGGGGGGAACAAAAGACTATTGATTTGCCTAATAACAAATCAGTTGCACTTAAAATGTGGTCTTCCTCAGGTGAGTTTAAAAGGATAATAAATCCTAATTTATAAGACAGTGATTAATTCAGTCTTGTCCCATGCTGTCATTTTTTGTGTGTAAACAACTATGAAGTGATCTAATAGCAATTTACACCCACTTCTTCCGTGCTCCAAATGCTACTGCTAGTTAAGTTGAACAACACTAGTTATTTGAAATTATCTAATTTTTAATTAATAAAATTGCTTTTAAGTAAAGGCAAATACACAGTAACTCTGTTTTTTGCCATTTCTTGCATACACTTTCACAGGCTTGCAAGCATTTTGTATGTACATGGAAAGTGCTGTCTCTGCTTTGTATACACAGTTGTATGCATTTACCAATCTACTGAGCAAGGAGTGGAAGCTAAATTAAGATTTCACAGAGAGATTCAGAATAACGTGTAAAATTATAAGAAGGAAAATTATGAACACTTAGGTAATTACAGACTCACTGGGAATGTATAAATGCCTTGCCATCATTTCCATTTATTTTCTAGTGTGTAGTTCTGATGGAAAATGTTGATTAATCAATGCAAAAGAGACTCAGTATTTTTAGTGGGGCAAATTTTGTTTCGCTCTAACAAAAGCAGGTGACTCATTCTTGTATATGCTTTTAGATTGGCTTTTTTTTTTTTTTTTTAATTTTTCCTTGCTTAAACAGAAACTTGACTTCCAAAATAATTTTTACCAATTTCTTTGCTTTGGTATTTATTAAAATATATAAAATGCATCCCAGCATTTTGTAGACTTTCTTCATTAACGAAGACTGGGCTGAGAATCTGTGTCTGATCAAAATTAACAACTAGGTTTTTATGTATATTTTTTACATGTGGTATTAGAACCACTTAAAAAAAGCCTCAAGTATATTTTCTGTTTTTCTTTCAAGAAGTGGCAAAACCACATGATTTCTATTTGACTTCCTCCCTGCTGCACATGGAAACTTTGTTCATTATATTTTCCCTCATGGTAAAGAGCCTCTGAGGGACTGCTCTCCAAATGTGGAACATTATTTTTGGGTTCAGTGGCTTCATTTGTTTCAGCGAAGAAGAAAAGGAGTAGGAGAAGGAAGTTAAGTGGGGAAATACTTTCAGCATCTGTGGGAAATTAGTCTTGACTAGCTGCTGGCCTGAGACAGTTATGAGATATGAGAAACAATTGGTTATGTTTTAGAAGATATTAAATTTTATAACAATACACATTTAATAGGGATTCTTCCGTGATGGTGAGGGGTACAGATTTTGCTGGCCTTTCAGGAGTTCTAAGACAATTACGATCCTATTCCAAGTGAGGAAAAGTAGAAGAGGGAACTTACAAAATGTCTTCCATTATCCCTTCCTACTTCT
Organism: Mohoua ochrocephala; assembly: GCA_013398855.1. NCBI lineage: Eukaryota > Metazoa > Chordata > Aves > Passeriformes > Acanthizidae > Mohoua > Mohoua ochrocephala. Next base: position 224,825 of record VZTA01018409.1, read on the forward strand.
AGTTTTAAACCCTAGCTTATTTTTTGTCCTTCTTCTGTTCTCTGGACGTTGATGCTCTCTTCTTTCCTCATTATTCTGTATTTTAATTCAGTCTTAAGTTCCTCAGTTTTTTCTGTTGTTTGTTCTTTCCTTCTCCTTCATACACATTATGCTTCAGTTTTCCCCCAAGTTGCTTTTCCTCTTGTGATATTCCCTGTGCTGCTCCTCATCCCTTTTTTCCTTTGTTCTGTCTCTCCAATGCCTTTCTCCAATCCATCTTTCTCACTTTGTCATTATTGTGCTCACCTTCCTAAGGTGCTTCTCTGTATCCCAAGATGACACTTTTGGAAGCAAAAATCTACTGGCAATTCCTTTTTCAAATATTCAGAAAAATTTATTCCAGGTATAAAATAAACTACACAAAACAACTGCTCCTCTAATTAGCACAGTGAATAAGCTTCTCTTGTTGTTCAACTGCAAAACTATTGTCTCATAAATAGGGATATTGGGACATGGAACATATCCCAAGATACTCTCTTGATGATAAACAGTTTATTCCTTTCAGAAAGGGAAAAAGAAATATTCTGATATTTTAAAATGTTTTGTGTTGGTTGTTTTTCTGTGGGTTTCTTTTTCAAAATTAAATTTTGGCAGTTGACACAGATTGCAAAAAAATTCAGTGTGAAGGAGTGTGTGTTCTCAGAGAGAAGCTGTCCTAGTAGAGGGTTTTTTGGTAGATGTGAACCATTCTGGTGGTAGTTCAACAGTTATTTGAGTCAGAGTTAGCCGGTAATTAGAAATAACTGAATATTTTGTTTAACTAGAATGAAAAATAACATAGTTCTATTTTGCAACCTAAAATTATTTGATTGGCTAAACTTAAAATTTTCCTTGTAGGACAACTTTTATTCTGGTTTGGGTTTTTTTGGTGGGTTGTTTGCTTGTTTTGTTTTTCTTTTTTTTCTTAAAAACCCAAACGAAAACAAAGAAACAATCCCCCCAAAAGTTGACTACTGCTGTGATAGTTTTTATATCCTGGAAGGAACTGAAATGATGACCCCAAGACATTTGAAGTCCTTGAAACATTTTAGCACTTATTATGGTGTACTCAGCAGAGGAAGCCTCTTTTGCTACTGCCACAGGAACAAACAGTAACGACCTGAGTTATGAAATATGATTGTGATTTCCCCTCATCCTGCTTTTTCTGAATTCTGGAGCTTGTGTGCTATTTCTGAGGCTGCACAGGAAAGTGAAAGGATTCTGGCAGAATGTAAATCATGAGATCATTAACATTTCAGCCCAATTTCTCTCCAGCAATGTGTAATCATATCAGAGATGATTGATGGGATTGGCAACCCACGAGATTAATATTATGGGTCATTCCCCCATATTTCCTCATTTTCTTTCCCCTTTTGCTAATCCTGGTTTCAGATAACATCACTCAATCAATTTCACTGCTGGTCTGGAGCTGTATTCTTCCAATATCAGATATTATATCAGATATATCTCCGGGTACGTATATGTTCTGCTTCACTGGTCTTTGTGCCTGTCCTCTTTATTTTGTTTATGCCCCATTATAATATAGGGCAGAAATATTTGCATTAATATAATTGATTTAGTCTTTGAAAAGGTAAGGTCTTTTTTATTTTTTTCCTTGTTCCCTTGATGTAAAATACCTCCTTAGTAGATGCAGCATTTAAACCAAAATGAATATCCATCTGCATTATGTGGAAAATGAAGGAGGAAAATTATATTTATTCCTTCCCCTCCTTTTGTGGGGGTCTCATGTGACATGAAAAAAATATATTCTATTGTAAAGTGCTTATAACACTTTTTTGTTTGCAAGGCAAGGGAAACAGAAGGGAATGAGGGACGTGGGACATTGGCTTGTCACATCTTTCTTCTATGTCTATCCAATTCTTTAAAAATGAAACCAAAACAAAACACAATTTTAAAGATTATTTTAATTGGAAACATAATTTGGAAATAATTGGTTGATACTGGTGTAGAATGTTCTAGCAGTGGGTATAGGACAAAAGTATGTGAAAGGCATCCAGTAAGAAGGGCTTTTGCCAGCTACCAAAGCTGTGCCCGTTAGAGGCAATGGTTTATGTGCCTAATAATCGAGGTGCTTGCTATGGCTTCTATCCCATTTGTCCATTGTAATCAGGACTTCCTGTGGACACACATCAGCTCTGCTGTGTATGGAGAAATGAGTTCTTCACTTACTCCATCATCTTTCAAAAAGCCTGTATGAAAACTACCGAAGGAGACTGAAAACACCTTTGTTTATGTGCATAGTAATCACCTCTGCAGATTGTAGCTATGGAGGTGCAGAAGTTGCAGAGTGGATGGGCTCAATACAGGGTAATCTTAAGAGACCTTTAATCCACAGTTGTCTCTTGACTCTGATTCCAATCTCATATCTACATTTCATTGTAGCACCATAGGCTAATTAATTAGAAGAAATAATTTATCTACTGCTGGTTTTATACTATCAGTAAAGGAGTTAATTGGATTCCTTGCTCCTATCGAATGCTGTTTCAAGAATATTTCCAAGAACAAAAGAATATGTTTACAATATTAGGAGAACAGGATGTAGATAGCCATATCTGTCCTACAGCTTTTAGTAAGCAGGTATTAATTTAATCTCCAATGGGTTTTTTTGATAGAGGAAAAATTTGGTACTGCGGCTGTGGTGCTGTAAGGATGGCACTGCTGACTTCCAAGTCTATGGTGGCTTCATACAAAGTCCTACACTTCGTCTAGATGCCATATTCTGCAAAAGAAATAAAAGGCTGCAAAACTGCAGGAATTTCTTGATGAACTTGACTTTCTGGAATTTCAATCCCACTTCATCCAACAAAGTAGTTTCCAAAGGCTGAAGTCTCATGTCAAAATGTTCTATTGTACTGGGACCAGCATATTCTATCAAAACTGCTGCACGTAAAGGTAGGTAAGGGCAGTCTGATAGGGACAGTAATAACTTTTGTTATTATGAAATTATTAGTAATACTATTAAAAATAATAAAGTGTTAGCCCTGTTGAAGATACATATGTTTGTGTTACAAATACACAGTAATGAACTAGAAAATACTATGAGTTTGTTACTCCCATGCCCTTCAATTCTTGTCCTCCAATGGTTGTCTTTGACTGGATATGAAACTGGCAGGAAGTCCTTTTTTTAATGATTTTTCTCCAACAAAAGTTTCATCAAAGGGATTTTATTACTATCAGAACAATCTGCTGAAAGATACCTAGATTTTTGTCATATTTTAGTTGACTGCAATATAGTTTGGTTTAATATCAGTGCAACAGAATACGCAGAAGAAAAATGTCGTTCCAGGGGAAACCAGGAAAGAACGTCAGATTGGGATTTTCCTGCTCTGACTTTTCTCTTTAAGAAAAGGCTGAAGTGAGAAGTTCCTCCCTGTTTGATTTTGGGTTTTGTGTTCGGGAGAGGAATTCTCAACCCCTTCAGCTGAAGTAGCAGATCTCTCAGGAAAGTTGGTGATTTTTGTTTGGAAGAATCATTTCAGAATTGCTTCTGAAGGCAGCAGGCAGCAGCTGAGCTGATGGATCTTTTTCTTCCACTGAACTGCCTCCAGACTGAAAAACTGTTGAAGAATATCATTCTCTGGTTTTAACAAGCTGCTCCTAAGTCAAATTTATAGCCGTAGATACCTTATAATAGGTACCTGAAGTTTTTATCAAAGTGAAAAAAAAACCAGCTTCCTTTTCCACTCTGCAGAAATGTCATATTTTAAGGTTTTGGACACTGAGCTCAGATTCTTCCAGAGCTCAGTGTGTATCAGTTCCTCTTATTCAAAAGGACTGCAACTGTTGTAGGTACAGAAGAAATGTATGCTAAGGTACAAAGCTACAAAGAAAAGTACTGTTAATTGTTAGAAAGTAAAACCCATACTGATATCAAACTAGAGTCATGCAAATCATGCAGTCTCTTCCTAGTGAGAGCAGACAGATTAGACTGGTAAAAGGGCCTAAAGCCAAGTTGCAAAGAGTAGAGAAGACTAATTTTACCTTATTTTTGTTGTGATGGCTGAACCACCAGCACTGGTAGCAGGGGGGCCAAAAGACCAAGGGACCATGGTTGGGTCCAAGAAACCCCCTCCGGGTTTGTTGTAAGAGTTTCTCCCATCGACTCTTATGAATATTCATGTACCCTGCAAGATGTAACCAAAGCCCCCATTCCTGCCCCTCTGTTCCCATCAGTTGGTTTTGTATTACCCGCCCCCTTCTCCCTCTCTCCCC
>VZTA01018409.1:229085-243143 GCA_013398855.1 Mohoua ochrocephala
GCAGGGGTCTGGCCCCACCCGGGACCCCTCATCGAAGGGGTCCTGTGGAACACGCTGCAGCTGCTCTCACCCAGCACCACAGAACCCGCGCAGGCGCAATATATTTTTGAAAGGATTCAATTTTATTTTAGTACCTAAGAAAGTCCTTCAAATTTTAAGGGTTTTGAAAGTTTTATTCTAGGAGATTTTGCATCAAATTTGTTACAACATTAAACTTTTATGGTGCAGAGTGGGAAGACAGTTTGTAGACTTTGGGTTGAGAACCAATATCTGAAATGGATTCCCACCTCAGCCCAGGTGACAAAACCCAAGTCAGTAGAAGGGAGGGTAGTGATTGGGTAGATTCCCGATACTCTGTCAGGATGCTGCACTCTACACCCCAGAGTGCCTGACCTCTCACCAGCCTGACCCCAGCCACCCCCACAGTGAGAACTGCCCTGCTGCAGCTTCATGAGTCCTGTACCTGCTGTTAGTGTGGAGCTGGTTCACCCAGTGACCCCTGTCCAGTGCAGAGCAGATTCATCCTTGGGGATTATTGTTCAGAGTGCTTAGGTCAGAGAAGCTGGAATTACTCTACACACTCTAAGCCGTCCACGTCTTTGGTGTGGTGAACTTAGACTTGGTTTAGAAACTGGCTTTCTTGTGGGTGCATATTTGAGAAATCAGCTTGTTCCGAATGTGGTGATGTGATTGGTGGGGTTTTTTTTTGTTTTTAGGGTTTTTTTGGTTGTTTGTTTTTTTTTTTTTTTTTTTTTTTTTTTTTTTTTTTTTTTGTGGGGATGGGCTTTTTGGTTGTTTTTCCTTTTCTCTGAATTGACTTTTGGCTTGTCATATCTTTGGACCTCTGTATCAGATATTTCTATATCTGTAAAGTCGGGAAAATATTGCAGCAGCCCAGCAGGATTAAAATTTGAAAGAGGGTTGTATAACAGGCTGAATCATACCATTATCTACCAGTATTATTAACATTAGATCTATTATGATCACTTCTGATGGAGAAACAATGAAAGGTTGGATTTGTGTGACCTTTGGTCCTCCACTTTGGATGAAGCTCTCTAGAAAAGAAGGTTACAGACCAGTCAAGCCCCATGTATGTGAAGATGTGGTCAAGATCCTTCAAAGCTCTGACACTAAATTCTCACTTTAGCTTGTTTTAGGTTTGTCTTTAGCAATATTACAAGGTTTAAACCTAAAAGCAATACAGCCTTACCACAAATAAGAACAGGCGTGAAGAGGGATGAAGCAAAAGCTCTCTTACGCATTTGAGTATGTCTGACAAATACCACATAGTTTGGTATCATTGAAGATTTGTCTGTTTTAGAGACACTTTCCCTTATGTGACTATGCAATGAGCATTTGATGAAGTGGTGTATTCCTTCCTCTCCATTTTCCTTTGCAGGGTGGTCTCACAGGAACTGTAGCATCACACACTAGAGTTCTCTTTTTGACTGGCTTTCTGGGTTTGTTTTTCTGCAAGTGGAGTTGAATCTGATTCTTTTTAGCTAGAATATGAGAGTGACTAGTGATATTAGGTGTCTTAGCGATCCTGCTGAGATAATGCAGCCTGCTTGGAAGACTGTGGTATTAAAAATATTAAAACCAACAATAACAAAGTCTTTCTTACGGCATTCCTCTTCCCTGTTTTTCAGAAAGCAGCATATGCCTGGATGCATTTATCAGGAGAGTATTCATTATTCTCCAGGGGATGGCAGGCTGCTGCCTCACCCTCTCAGCTGGGTACAGCTCACAGCATGGCTGTCACACTGGGCTGTGCTGGCAGCCTTGCCAGGGTGGGCAGCAGGAGCAGGACAGCCTTTTTGTGCTCATACAAGAGAGCAGGGTTTTTCTTTCATTAACCAGCCATTCTGTGCCTTTGTTCCTTTCTCCAGCTTAAAATTTTACAGGTACAGTTTGGGAAAAATAAATTATTAATAAATGCAAATTAAATCCCAAGTACTGTTGTTAGGGAAGAAATATATTACAGAAAGCTTGCAGGCCACTGGAGGTTTCAATTAAAGAATATTACTGAAAGTCATTATCAAATATAAATACACAGGCCTGAAAATGAGCCCTTTACTATCTAGATTTAGTTTTCCAGAGTATTTGCTTATTGTAGTCCATATTAAGCTGACTTTATAGACTGGCAAGTGGTTGATTGCTAATTTCCCGGATGGGTTTACTACAAACTACTTTATCCATGTTTGCTTGGAATTGTGAATTTTACGGGCATCTCTACTTGATGTGTAATCAATTTAAATTGCTTCAACCTTAGAAAACACAGAGCTTTTACCTAGTGCATGCTTGCTGTCTTTTCTTCCTTCCTTCCCTCTGTTCTTTCTTTCTGCCTCTCTCTGTCTCCTCCATGTTACACAGCATCTGAGGAGCTCTCAGCAATGCACAAGCAAGAAGCTACCTGCAGTCCCAGGCATCTGTGCTGGGATTTGACCCAAGGGGCTGAGTTTTGTGAAACAGGGAGGTAGGGAGGTTAATATAAGAACTGAATCAAACCGAGGAGTGTTGTCAGGTTTTTTTCGCAGGTCTGTAGCTGCCAGTGTACCCAAAAAAGCATCAGGGGCTCTTTAGAATTTTCTGCAGTGATTATCTGAAAACATATGACTCCTGCCTGGGTGGTCATGTTTGAAGGCTGTGAACAGCACAGGATGTTGCATTCAGTAACACATTATGTAGAGACTCTTTCAATATCTTTAATTAATAAGTAGAGGGTTTTTCGTTAGTGGTATGATCACCAACCCTAAGAGCTAATCTGCTGTTGGGTATTTCCCAGCATGCTGCGGTTTCATTATCAAAAAGACAAAGTAATATGGTCTGGTAACTTGATGACATTTATAAATGATTCTACTGAAAAAGGATGCAAGAAAATAAAGTGTGGATTCTTCAAAATCTAATGATAGCTTAAAAAAAAACCCCAACTCCTTCCCAAGCATGCCTTTAGGTTTTTCCACACATCTAGCTCTGTATAATGCATGCATCTGATCTGCTTTATAACCACAATGTGCACAAAATAAATGATATTCTGATATCAATTTGTTATCTTTTGAAAATACATATTTTATTGGTTATTTGCTTTCTCTTTGTCTGTCTAACCACTACCACTAAATTTTAATATCCAAAACATGGTGCTCAGGTGCTGTCAATCAGCACAACAGCCTTGCCTTTGCTTCTGCCAATTTAAGCCAGCTGAGATCATGTTTTTTACAGCATTCTTTAAAAAGTGATAGTGAAACATTTCCTTTGTGTTACCTTGAAAGGTCGTATCACATTTTGTTTTTCTGAAAGTGATTGTAATGGAGCATGTGCCACCTGAAACTAATTATTCCTCCAGTTTGGGTTTTTGAGCTGGTGCTATAGATCATATTGGGAAAAGATTTTAAAACTGCCTGTGAGAGTCAGGAACCTGATCTCCATTTCAAATTGATGCCAGACATTTAGTTTCACCTGACATAACAATGGGACGATGTTATTTTGAAAATTTGCTCTGCACTCACATTCCAGCTCTCATTTAAGATTTCAGCAGGAGTTTTGTGAAACAGCCAAAGGACCACATATCTTTGGTGAAACCCAAATTTGGAACAAACTTCTGGCTTATACCCAACACACATTTTGTCCACATACGTTGGATCTCTCTTTTTTTTTTTTCCCCTAAAGAAAGAGTGGAGAATCTCATGGTTCATTTTTCTTCCTTCCCTGCTTTTTACAGTTTCCCGGAGCCATGGAAGCTCTGGAAGTGAACTCAGACAAGAAGAGGTCATGGCTGGAGGAACAAACCACACGTGGGACTGCGTTTCTTTTCAGCAGATGGTAGCCATGCACTGCTCGAACAGACAGAGCTGTCTTGCACAATCCATGTCCAAATGGGATGATTAGGGCATTCTTCGGGCACTGAAGAGAGGAAGATATAGATTCCTTCAAGCTGAGGAGGAAAAGAGGCCTCACTTTCCACCTCCTGACTCGGTGTTCCATCCAGAAAGATGTTTTGTGGAAGATAATCACAGGCATTGCTACTGATTCTATCGCTGTTTGAAAATAAATAACTGATCCTTTTGCTTCTTAAACAAAACAAGCAAACCAAGAGCAGTTTTAGGAAGATGATTATTCTGAAGAGAGAATTTTGGAGTCAGGATCCTGAGCAATGACCGCATGCAGCTAAAGGTAGGCTGTTACATTTTGGAGAGAGGATTTCTCTATATCTCTTTGGTTGAAGTTTGGTTGAAAAATTCACAGTTCCCAGGTCCAGACTATGGATTTTGATTTTATTTTAGCAGGAAAAGTCCTAAAATGTGAGGTGTTGCACCACCTGATTACAGACAATGGTCATTCTTCATGTGTCTGGCCTGTATTATTTCCTTGCATTGAAAAAAATGCCAGAATTTTCATTAGTTATTTATGAAGTTAATAAAGCAAAGCAGCCAGCCTAAACTGCCATGAAACATAACGAAAAGGAAAGTTTTTCCAGTTGGCTGAAATGACCTTTTGATTTAGGGCTAAGGATAGCTGCCCTTTCTCCAAGAGTGCTAGAAATGTCATTAGCCAAGAGTCTAGTCCCCAAAAGTTAAATTATTTCTCATCTGGGAGTAATTTGGGGTTAGACTATCAGACAGATTAAGAAGGGCCACCATTGATCCACATCTCTTTTTTTTTTTCCCCCATACTGAATCATAAACAAAAAGCTGCATATAAAATTGCCTGCCTGATTTCTGACATGCCCCAAGTAGATTTGATTCACCAAGGTCTCATTCTGTCTAATCTGACAAGAGTCCAGACTGCTTTATGCATAATAAATAAAGGCATTTGTGACATAATGCAACCTGTGTTTCCAGGCCCTGTGCTGTTTTCCTGGGACATGTGGAATGTTGATGGCTTTTGGACTTTTATAATATTTTGGATTTTTTTTTTTTCCTTGAGATAATTGTGCTCAGGTGGCTGAATAAAAATACAATTATCTGGCATGACAAGCAGCAGCTAGTTTGAATCCTAAATGAAATGTCGGTCAAAATAAATGACAATGTTATGGAGAGATAGTACCCTCATTATGACTAAGGTTTGAACTGAATTTTCATTATGAAAAGTTGATGATAGTTACAAGACTTTCAGGACTCCAAAGGGAACCTTTACAATCCTGGTAATCAGGTGGGCAAAATCCTCTTGCAGGTAGTGAGGGTGATCCCTCAGATGCTGCCAGCATGAAGGAAGCACAAGGGCTTAATGAAATTTTCAGTTTCTGTTTAGATCAAAGATAATAGTTGATGTGGTGCCATCCTTATTCTTGTAATTCTTATTCTTCTGGATGTGATATAATGCTTGTTCAGCAGCCACATAATGTTATATAGGTATGGGCTGTGTTAGAACCTTGTTTAAATGTTTAATGTTGTGCAGGATTTTTGTGCTGGTTCTTGCAAAAGAGATGCTTGGCTTAGTGCAATTTATTTTTACACTGCTAGAACTTGCAAGATTTTCACTATTACCATTATCACAGCAACCTTTCAGTGTTAAATATAGCATCGTGTACCTACAGATTTTTTTTCAAATGTTTTCAGTAACTTTTTATTATTTTCTGATAGAACATCATTGGGTCACTTTACATCTGTTATGTAAATTTGGAACAGACCTGAAACAAATACTGAGATTTGTTGTGTGTTACCTCCCAGCCGTAAAAGCGAATGTGACTGAGCAACAGGCAACCAGGACTGATGGCTTTTCCCAGCAGGCTTGGGAAACCCACGGTGGCTACATGTTTCTCTGGGTCTTAAAATTATTATCTACAAACTAGGCATGTAATAAATCTTCATATAACTTCCAGAGCTGATTACTATTGTAATCAGGAAGAAATCTTCCTCCAGCATTATAGTCATAGTGTTTTCTGTTGTTGCTAGTATTTAAATTATATTTCCATTGCTGCTAGAAAAAGGATTCCAGCTTTAACATGCAGTAGGTTGAGACACTAATGGGTGAGCTCTCTGGTGGGGGCTGGAAGTGATTCCAGACAAGGTCTTCATGTGAATGTTAGCCATCACAAGGTGCTCAGAGACTGTAGAAGTTGAGAGGTATTCAGGGTGGAAAAATAAAATTAATAAACTGATTAATGACAAAAGGTGTTTTGGTTTCAGCTATCCAGTGCAATAGGTTTTAGGGAATAGGTTTTTGGTTTGTACTGTGGGATCGCAGTAGTACTTGATAAAGCTTGTGCTCTCTTGGAAACTTTTCCCTACCTGTGTACTACCCTTAAAAATCTTAATGGAAAATCCACTTTTGCAGGCTGGAGCCACCCAGGAGCCTCTTTGGAATGACTAACTGCGTGTGTTTTGGAGCCAAACATTTCAAACATTTTCTCCCTCTTAAACAACCTAGGATTTATTGCCACATTTACTGGCCACAGCCACTCTCTCCTATTTTTCCCCTATACCTAAACCAGCACGGCTGAAAGGTGTATGCAGCCTTTCCTATCCCACCTAACCAGGAGCGATTCCACCTGCTTTTGACAGTATTGCCACCATTAGCAGTGATGATGACATATTTTGGAGGTGTGCCCTGTGATTAGGCCCATTTGGACCCATGATCAAGGTTTAAGGGATTGTACAGCCTACTTCCCTTCTCAGATTCCCTTGTTACGTGTTATCCATCTGGCTTGGTAGAAGCTGCCTCCCAACAGTTTTCCTCACTATGCCAAATTTCTGTTCCCATGGAAACTGTTTTAAGAGTGCTTTAAAATTTGAGAGGCGTATCATTTGCTATCTAGAATGGGTCATATTTCCATTTTCTTCGGTCTTTATATTTTCTTTCTTTTTATAACTGGTTAGTGTTGCCTCTTGTCCTGAACAAGAGGAAAGTCTTGAGTTTTGGACACCAGTCTTGTATCTCAATTTCTGTATTTTATGTCGTGAAGAACAACCCTTAAAGGGTTTACGGTTTCTTCCTTGCTGTCTCTTAAAAGATGCAGTAAAATTGCACACATTAATAGAAGGTAGAAGAGCAACAACTTCAAAAATGTGTAGTTTTACGTTTTTTAAAGTGGATTTTGGAAACCATTAAAAATGCTTTTGCCACCCATGATTAGATAGGTTTATTAAATATGAAAGGAATTGTTGTGATGGCATCTCAAAAGTCTGTGCAGTGTCTATGCATGTACAGAGCTTGCAGGCCCACTTCACAAAGAGGTTTTCAAAGCTATTCAGCTTTGAAGGGTGTTACCTCCCAATTCCATGGAAGAAATAAATCTTTGTTTTGTATTCACAGGAAACCTATCTGCTGCATTTGTTAAATATTTTCCAGAAAGAGATTAAATGCCACAGTAGCTGAGGTCTCCTCAACCATTGCACTGCACCAATGCATTACTTAATAAACCCATCCTAAATTCCTCTCACGTAGCTGCAGGCTTGGGACTAAAGAGCAGAGAAAAACATACAAATTTCAAAGATGTCTTTCACTCATGAAGAGAGCAAAGGTGTTGAATATTTCTGCACTTACATGTTGCCATAAGATGCTATTTGTAGTATGCTATAAAAATGTCATGTGTCTTCTACTGTCTGTTGACACATCTTCTGTGAATTATTTAGATCTATGCGGGCTTCAGAGAAGATTCTACGAGGATTAGGAGGGCAGAGGTAATCTGTCATGACATTATCTCTATTCGGGCTTATTATTAAAAGGATTTAAGATGTGATCTATTTCCTAACAAACATAAAAAATGCTGCTCACTGCTAGAACAAAGGTTTGCTCAATGTGCTTAGTGGGCAGAATACTAATTTTTAGACCATTGCTGTTTCCAGAACCTTAGTTCTTCCCATAGAATCCTGCTTTCAGAAAAGCACTTAATCAAGGAGTTGAATTAGAGCCCCATTAAAAGGTGCTATGGGGCTTATGTGTGTGCTCAAGTATTTTCCTGAGCAGTGATGAAATCAGGAATCATAAAGCCTTTGCTAAAGCTCCAATTGTTTGAGCAATCTGTTCTATATACTGCTTTTCATTAAGGATGCAACATGGGAAATCATAGGCATATTGGTTTTGTAAAGGTTTCAAAAGCTGATGTACACTTTGCTTTAGCTAGAAAAAGTCAGACAAAACAAAGTACTTTTCTTTTTTTTTCTTTTTTTTTTGCCTGTAGCATCTTCTAATAAGAACCGAGGTTTTTCCTTCCCTTCTTTCTTGCATGGTTCCTTTTACAGTCAAATTTCTGCTCTCCTCTGTTCTGGTCTTCTGCCATAAAAAGGCTGAGAAACCTGCCTATTGTAAACCTCATTTTATGGAGAGATTCAGAGACCAGCCTCACTGCAGTTACATTTCCCCTCAAGCCAATTCTGTTTAACTCCCTCTTCTAAAAGATCAGAATTTAAATATGCTTTACCCTTGGCTCTTTCTTGAGAGTCTTATCCCTGAAATAAATTCTGACAAAAATGGAGAGATATTCTCTTGTTTAGCATGAGGTACCAATAGAAAGATAGAAGACAGTGAAGATGTAAGCTCAAAACGGAGTTTGAATACTGAAGCAGAGAGTCTCATCTCAACAAAAATAAGTTGTACCAGGATTTCTCAAGTCTTCAAATTGGTGCATCAAACTAAAGGTCAATAACTGCTATTTAATCTGTTAGGAAGTCAGGGTCTGATATAAATCTGAAGGGCAACACAATATAAATAATTATTAACCTTTAAAAAATTTGTGTAAACAGAGAAAAATAATGATTTCAACAACCCTTGAGTAAAATTAGGGGTTTTCACGCCCACCACAAAATGTTAAGAACACTAAAGTCTGAGAAGAATGTAAAATCAAACATTTTTCACCACATATGGAAAGAGGGAAAAAGATTATGTGAATTGTTTATTGGACAACTGCTTTACATCCCTTGAAAAAAAAAACAACACTAACTTCATGGATCTTTAAATATATCTAATTAACAGAATGAGACAGGAACTCTTAAATAACAGATGCAAACAATTAAGTAATCACTCAGGCTGTTGTGAAAGAGAAGATTTAAATAAGATCCCACCTGACTCTTTGCAGTTTTGTTGAGGAAAAGAGCAAGAAAGAGATGGAGCCTTAGAAATGCAAAATACGCCCTTTTTAAAAGGGACAGGGGAACATGTCAACAGCATTTGTTATCTCAAGGAATAGGTGGAGGGCAGGAGAGGACTCGGGGTCTGAGGGAAGTCCCAGATGCACAGATTGAGCTTCTGCATCTTTTCCTACCATGCCATAGAGACATCCCAAGCATGTCCTGTATGCCTCTTTGAGTTTAGGAGGAATAACTAAAAAATAATTTCTCAATAAAAGTACAGGAAGAAGAAGTGTGGGAAGAAAAGTGCAGCTGGCGAACCCCAGTCATGAGTCAAGATTTGTTGCACAGCCTGGTGGGCATTGCTAGGGGGTACCAACTCTGAGCTGTTTGTGTGGGAAGTGCCCAGGAGCAGGGAGCAGCATCCAAATGAAAAAGTTAATTGATGGACCTGTTATATAGCCAAACCCCACAACATACATCTGAAAAGAACTGAAAACCTATCATTCTAAATTTAAATTGCAGTTTACAGGCTTTATAGTACCTTTCCTACGTTGCAGAGGTATCTGCTTTAAAAAAATATTAAAAGATGCAAAAGCGTAATAAAACCAGTTCATATGAGAATAGTTGAGAAATTCTAGGTAATATACAAATGCCCAGGGAGATCACCCAAGTGTGAAAATTAAATTAGGAATAAACTTTGGGGGAAGGAGGAGGAGGAGTTCCAGCTGAAGTTAAGCTAGAAAAGATGGGAGAATGTATTGTAATGACTAAGACCTGGTTGGGTACATTGGTGGGGGAGAGAAAAAACAGAATTACAGTACATTTTTAAAAAAAATATCTTCAGGAGCCTTCCTTTCAGAGCTGACTGCTGTCCTCTTGAGGTCATGTCCTCCTGTGCTGTTTTGATGCAGTAATCAATGCCCAGCATATGGGGCTATTCATACTGTACAGCACAAGTCCTCTGGCTGTGTATGAAGACACACTCCTTTGTGTTCCACTATTAAAACCCAAAACTGAACATATAAAACCAGCATGAATGTATAGGGCCCATAGTTGGGTCAGCCTTGTGGAAAGGGTGGTCTGAGCAACCCCCTGAGAGATGCCTCTTTGTGCTGCAATATTGCTCCCTGACTGTGGTCCAGCTTCGGTGGCAATCCCTAGGTTTTCCAAGCAGCAGAAGCCTCTGACCTGATTCAGGCCCTGCTTGTAGGAGTCAAAGGGGTTCCTGAGTTATCAGTACATGAGCAGGGATGTCACTTCAGTTGCAGGTGCTTTCTCACCATCTCTTAGCCGAAAAAAAGTTAAGTTTTCCCTAAAATGATCAGTTGTTCCATCTCAACTGTGTGCTATATTATGGAAGGGGAAGTAGGATATTGGGAAACGAAGACCTCTCCCCTACCTGTGGGCATTGTACAAACCAGCTCTCTTCTGGTTCTCTGCAGTGCAGCAGATGTGTAATGTGAGTTTGTGTGATGAATAGAAATCCGACTGTTCTTGAGCCCTCCTCCTTGACTTTTGGAAAGTGAGGTCTGATTTCCACACTCAGCCTCCTCCTTTCTATGTCAGCCCTAACAGGACTCTGATGCAAAAGCAGCCCCCCTGCCCTTGGAGCTGCAGTGGTGATTGTGGCTGTGGAGTGGAAGGCAGAAGGTGGAGGGCTGATGGAACCTGGCAGGATTCTCTGTGCCAAGAGATTAAGAGAATAAATCACTAAAGCCAACACTGCTGGACATGTTGAGTATTTACTATCAGGGTTCACACCCCAAGCCTGAAAACCCCTGCAGAGGTTTAACTTTGTAGACCAACTTATCCTGCTGTAGCACAGATTGGTCATTTAAATACATGTAATTCTTTGAAGGATCAGAGCCTTAATTCCCAACAGCTACAACCACTGCCAGAGGACACAGCAGTGCAGTAGTCAGAGATTAAGATTCAGAAGGTGGCATGCCAATAACGGAAGAAAAATAAATGGATTCAGAGCTACTTAAAATGGCTTCTCCTTCCATTTGAAGCACATTCATCCTGTTTGTGTTTGGATGTATTTTACAAAAATGCAAATCTGGCCAGAGATGTGGATTCCAATGTGTACAAGATATGAATCAGAGCTTTAACCCATTCCTGGAGCAAAACTGCTGTAAATATGACACCGTATTTACCTCCTAGACATTTTTTTTCTTTATTTAGGCATATTTAATGTAATTCTCGTAGCAATTAAAGAAGAGTAGGTTTTCTCATTTAAAATACCTTTTCCTTTTAGTGAGAGTCATGAGCATGATTTAGGAGCAAATGCTGGGAAATATTGTTGGTCTATAGAAAAATAATGCATTATCATACTGCAATTACATAATCATGAGTGCAAGTGTATGACAAATGGCTTGGAATAAATTCTGGGTAGAAACCTCTTCCAAATAAGAAATAACCACTCATAAGTAGCATAGCTGATTGCTTATATGCCCTACCAATCCCTATGGAATAGATGCATAGGAAAGAATTAAGTAGTTGCATCAGCTGCTCTGAATTTAGAAAATGAAAAGGAAAACTTCAAATGAGAAAGAAGATAAAAACTGAAGTGCCATGAAATCACAAAAATATATGTCCATAGCATATTGTTTTGGTGACTTGGTTGTGGCATAACTGCCCCCTTAGGGGTGCTGGTGGATTTAGCAAAACAAAGTTGAAGCTACGCAGTAGCTATGTTATGATATGAAAGTGATTGAAAAAAAAAATATGAAATTTAAAGAAATAAAGTAACATCTCTTTTTTGTGCCAAAGAAGGACTTTTATAAATAGCTTTTCCAGTGGGCCACAACAAGGTGTTCCAAACATGGGTTTCAATTTTTTTTGTTTATAGAGACATAAGCAAAGTGCCCTACTGGTCACTCCTGCCTCAGGTATGAACGTTTAGAAAGCAGAAGTAGCCTTTTCCCTTTATCGCTCTTATGTACCCAGTCACGCAGCTTTTTCCTTGGGGTTGTGGCTGATGGCAAGGAGACCACTCTCTAGAACAGGCCAAAAAGATGCCTTAGATATGGAAATATTTAGAATGAACAGCTTAATTTCCAGACATCAGCTTCATGCAGTGCTTGAGTAGGGAGGTCTGATTGTAATGATAGGAATGGAAGAAATATCAGACTCCTGTCCAGAGCAAAATACTGATCTCAGGTGAGCATCCAGCCCATGGAATCTCCTGCGCCAGCTGGACGATGCTACTAGAGGCCATTTCCCAAAAAGCAATAGAGACACATGCCAAGATTCAGCCTTTGGCTGTCTTCCTGTGGGGCCAGCCAATTTTTCCACCTGGTCACCACATGGTAGCATTGGAACTGACAGAAGAAGCTTATAGGAGTCAGCTACCCACAGAAGATTGTCACATGTGTTTTGTTAAATTCAGTTCTTAAACCTGTAAGCCTCCTATGGCCCTATCTAGGAACTGGGAAGTGTTTGATTGGCTTCCTTGTAAATCACTTGTCCAAGCTGAAAGAATCACAGATGAACATGAGCAAACAGAAGGAAAAAGTTATCCACTCTTTCTTTTATTTTCTTCTTGTAATATTGGCTAAAGGAATTTTGTGTATAACATTGAAACTTGTAGCTTACCTGAGTCTATTGAAAAAGTATATGCAAAGGAGAGAGCAGTGCAAAACTCTAAGGTGATTCTGAATTCCCCCTAACTTTGATTTCAGCACAATGAATTTCAAGGACACCGAGTTCTGACGAGTTTGGAGATCGCATGAGCATAAAATCACAATGCAAAACCAATTTGACTACTGAGTCTCACCTGGATTAATTTCAGAACCTTATGAAATGGCAAATTTAGCATGTTTTGACGGCCAGGGTTGTAAAATGAGCAAGATTTAATTGTAATTGGATATTAGGTTGAAATTCCTGTAAAATCAAGACTGAACGGGAGGTGTCTTTATGTGGTTTCATATATTATTGCCCACATGGTGGATTTTTATTACTGATGTCAGAATACTTTAGGACACTTCATGTTTTCAAATGAGATCAATAGACAGAACATACTGGCACAGTCTAGGAAGAGTGCTTTCAAAATAAATGTCCTGATTCATATTGTTTAGGCTGAAAGATAGAGCAATACTAAAGTCAGATATTGTATACTTCTATTCTTTGATATTTTGAAGCCTGGGAAGAGGCTGGAAGAGAACAAGTAGAGTCAGTGGTGAGGTTTTTATCCGTAGTTTCTTGCTGTTTGGTGACATTGACTTCAGAGGTGATGTTCAAGAAAATGTTTGTATTTTCAAACGAGAGAGGCTGTGTCTGCTGACATCATTGCCACTGAAAATCGGTCAGTTATAAACCACCTTTTTATAAGCCCTTAAAGAAAAAAAAAAATTCCCTCCCTGAAATTTAAGTCAGAGCTTGATTTATACCTCAGATAGCAAAAAAAAAATATTAACCTTTCAGTGTCTTTATTCTGCCCCAAGCTGTGTTTGATTTAATCGATTGCCTCATTGCAGGTTCTGTGCGTAGCTGGCAGTCTCCTGCTCCTGTACCCAGCTGAAGGAAAGAATTTAAGCCTACATTTGTCAGACAAGCCTACCAGTGCTGTTTGAGCCTCTTGTGTACAACTCACATCAGCTAAGATAATCTCTCTAATGTGATGGAAATTACTTCACCTGACAAAATCTGCTTTTGGCAAGGTTACCAGAATGAAAAGTGACTGACTGTGAAAATATGAATAGGAGCTGAAGCCATATGTCCTCAAATAGTTTAAGGAGCTCACACTGTAAAGAATGAAAAGGATGGACTGCATGAGGGACCAGGAAGATGGAGCTGGGCAATTTTAGGTCAGCACTGTGCTGATTTCAGGGGTAGCCTCATACCAAAGTGTTCAGCTGGAAGCAATACCTGCCTGATTTCAAGCATTGTGCTTTCCCCCAGCACTCAGGAGTCCAGAACTCAATGGAAGTGTGTGGTTCTTTGATGTAGTAGCGCCAACAGAGCGGGTCAAAACCAGTGCCACTGTGGAAAGCTGGCTCTAGCTGTTCTTATAAAAACAGTTCGTGAATGCTGGCTGGTCTCACAATTA
>VZTA01018409.1:243165-267343 GCA_013398855.1 Mohoua ochrocephala
AAAACCAAAAAATGGAAAGAACAAGAATAAAAATTGCTTAATGCTTCAGACTTCAATGTACAAAATTATATCGAAATGCCAAGTACCTCTCTATTGAGATGCAAATACTGGACCGGGTAAAATGAGGAACCTTCTGCTTTCTCCAAAGGACTGCGCAGACAACTTTAGTCTATAATGCTGGCTGGAAAAGCTTTGATAATAACATGAATCATAGAATTAAAGACTAGTTTTGGTTGGAAGGGACCTTAAAAGCCATCTAGACCAATTCCTCTGCCATGAACACATAATGACACAATTTGTCTGTTGTCCACTGCTGAACCCCAGAAAGCCTAGGGTACAAGTTACTCCTGCTCATGCTACCTTACAGCTGTCCCAGAATAGGCAGTATTCAAAGTTCGTTGTGGCAACAGAAAAGAACTGGGGAATTTCTTTTTTTCCCCGTCTGGAATGTTTGGAAGAAGTTCCAGGGCTTATTTTATTCCTTTCGTTCTGCAGTTATACTGTCCAGCAGCAGCTTGATCTTGCTCCAATGAAGGACAAAGGAATTTTTCTTTTGCTTATGATGGAGACTAATCAAGTTCCCTAAGACAATTAATGTATGCTTTTGTTGGAATATATTATTCCCATTTATACCCATTTATACCTGAGAAGGCAACATGTGTGATGATGGTTTAATGGTTTGATGCATGGGGACCTGTACTTGGCTCTGCAGATCCCATTTGTTTAATCTCTTGACATTGGATAAGTAATTATTTCATGATCTAACTCCCAAGTAGGGATGTGAATCAGGAGAATCGCAGGTTGTATGCATTTGATGTATCTACATAGTTTTTTGGGGGTAGATGTATAAATCCTCTGAAATTCTGAGAGTTCCTGTGACTTCCCCTAATGTGGCAGCAAACCCAGCTCAGTCACCACTCTCCCAGCAGAGCTTGGCCTCAGTGTCAGGACGAAAGCGTTCACAGCTTCCAGCTGATTCAAGTCACAAGCAAATTTCCTGCTGAAAACTGTCTGCTGCATTCTGGATAAACATTCCAATAATAGCAGCATGCAGTAAATAGCAACAATTCTTGAGATAGTTTTGCTGGATGTGCCTGAATATTGGGATTATAGAATTAGACATTTGTTCATTTGACTTAATCACACCCCCCACCCCCCAACCCCCCTTTTTGAGTATGTGGCTAAGAAAGGCAGACAGGAAAGTGACTTTCATGTGATGCTATGAATGCAGAAGTTGACCCTTAAGAAAACCTTTACAAGAACTGCTCTATTAGTCCAGCACTGAGGTCCATCTTGTGAAATAGCCAACATTCAGCTCCAAGCAGGGACACTAAAACAGGGAATACCATAAATATATTGTGTATAGAGCAGTTCTTCTCTGTTTCCAGTTTCTGCCTGTCACTGGTCTGGGGATGGGGGAAGAGAAATGATGTTTTTGACACTTTTGATGAAGAAAATGTGATGTTGACCTACTACTTCTAATAAGGACGTTGTATTTTCAGTTTGCTTGCAGTTTTGTTGAAAAGTTCAAAGGTTACATGTGTGTGGAAAATTGAAGGTTAGAACACTGACTTTGAATAAAGAGAAAGGAAACTTGCATTCTTACTGATTGTCAATGTAATAGTGCCATGCTTTCCGCTGGCACTGTTAAAAACAAAGCAAATAAACCATAAACAGTGCTTTCTGTTGGCACTGTTGAAAACAAAGCCTCCCTTCCCCAAAAGTGCAGAGTGCATAATTCCTAGTATTTATACTTGAGAACTGAAGTCTCTAAGTTCCCTTATTAATATGCTGAATTAAATGAATAATAGATATTTTTTAAGTCTTCTATAGCTACAGGTCACCTACACAGGTGGCTTCTGGGTCTTATTTTGCAGACAGTTTTTGATATAGTTCAACCAAAAGCATCTGTTTTACTGTCCAATTTTCTGGACTTGTTTCGGTAACACTTGCATGGTTTTTCCAATGGGATGCTGAGAACTCCCTGACTCTCTGAGTGTATTTGAATGTAACATAAATTGGTTACACTTATCACATATTAGGACTTGCATAGTGTTTTGTACATCTAGGCCAATAACTGTGCTAATATTATCTATTAATAATTCTGCAGTAGCTCCAAGGTACATCCAGAGAAGACCAGAGCTTTTTTCCTGCTACATGCTACAAAAGTTTAGTGAAAACTGTGCAAATTTGATTTTTTTAAAGCACAAACAGTATTTAGCAGTTGCCTTCTTGCGGATGCACCATGTTTGAAACCGCAAAGGAATACATTTTCAAGAATTTTAATGTTGTTTTATTATTTCCTATTCCTATATCTCTTTCTGCAGGGCTTTTATATCTTTTTGCTGTCAGATGCAATAACTACTGTTTCATTTTAAAGATGAAACTAGCGGGATCATAAGTACCAGTATTTTTCTGAAGTAGTGCTATTGGATGCTAATTTTTGTTTGCTTACCAAATAGATGGAGACTGGCACATTTTGTACATTCAGCCTCTGTTTTTACTTTGATCCTGAGACTCAGTACTGCTCAGGAGTCTTATCATCCTTGTTACCCTGTTGTTTCTTGCACTGAATGGATTTTCAGGTTGTAGAAGCATGGAAAGATGGTGTTGAACACGTGACTTAGAGCATCTGTCATTCTTTTCAGTTCTGCTTCTGTCCTCTTTTAGAAAGTCAAGTCTTGTGATGAATACACAGTGTCAGTAAAGAACACATATATAAAAATACATATTTTTGTTGTCTTTCTTTTCAAGGATGAAGTACAAATGAAGCTGATGTGACATCATTATCTGAATTTTAGTCTGGGCAATCAACAACTTTGTCAAATGTTTACGCTGGATTGAAATTGAAGTATCATGTGCCATACAAAGGCACGAAAGAATGCATATTTTTGTAAAGGAACTGTAAAGTAGGTGTGAATCAAAGGGACTTCATAGCATTATATTTCTGTTTGATAGTGCTACAGCAGCAAACATAGTAAAACCAGCAGATGGGTATATCAGTCTGATTTTCTGAGGTTATAATCCTGAAAAATTAAACCATCAAACAAAGAGAAGTTTTTTGTGAGATTTCTATATATCTAGAAACAGCTCTTAAATTAACAGTTCAGATCAGGGATTTAATGCAACAGAAATATCAAGATCAAAGTAATTCACTATAGTCTAGTCTGAATAATAGTGGGGAGCTGTGCATGCTCATGCAGCATCTACCTTGTCTGTTCATTTGTTAAACAAATTTAAATTCAGATTTCTTATTGATGTACTTGGACTAGCAGGGATGTGGGTTTTATTTCTTTATTCTTATGTTAAGAAGGATCATTACAAAGCCCTTAATGTTTCTTGAGCATGCAGAAAACAGCAGTTTCACCTTTGCAACTTTAAAAGGTACAGCCCTGTTCACCGTAAGGGAATAAGCTGTAGAAGTGTGCATGAAACAATGATGTAGCCCTGTGAACTGTCAAGGAGGGAGGGAGGGAGGGAGCCATGGTGCTTTGCTGAGCATTTGCTTTCCCCCCATCTGCAGCATCCATCCCTCAGAGCAGAGGCTACTCTCTTTCAGGTGAGGGAGGAAAGGGGACTTGGCCACCTGCCTGAGCTGACACAGCACAAGGGGCCCAGATAATGAACTGTCACAGGATGACAAACTCGGTATGTAATGGCCACAGCAATTTCTGAGGCTTTTCCAGCAGGCTATTTTCTAAAAGATCCTGGCTTTTGGTACGTTCCCTGGCCATGGCAATGAGATCTCCTGGCCAGACACTGATACCTCTCCCATGTAACGTGTCAGTCAACACTTCTACCCTGGTGAAAGCAACGCCCTCCTCACAGGGCCAGGTTAGAGTTTAAACATCACAGCCTCCTCTGAGTGCTGCGGGGGCTGTCAGCTTGTTGCTGCCTTTGACACCAGTGGCAAAGGGGAGCAGGGCGTGCCACAACTCTCCAGCTGCCAGCAGAGCCCAGGCGTGACCGTGGCCAAGCCAAGCCGGGGTCAGGAAGGGCTCCTGGGAATGATGTGCAGCCTCATTTGCTGAGGCTGAGGGGACCGTGGACGTGTCTTACAGATTTCTGAGCAGAATGTGGTGCCCTAATGTTGTGCTGCTGTGTAGGAAAGCCTTACTGCTCATGTCACAGGGATCTCACACTCAGCCGTGATTTTGAGAAAAGAGTATCTCTGATTGAGAGAAGAAAATATGGCACATTCTTCCAGCTAAAATTTCTATTAATCAAAATAAAAAAAAAGTTTTACTGATTAAAAAAATGCATCAATATATTCCATTTTAATCTTTGTCTTAGTCACATACTAAGCAGAGGTTAGATTGTGATTTGCTTTGAACACGGAATTCTGAACTAAGGTATCTTTTCTCTACATAGGAATAAAAAGCATGTTTTGCCAGAGGTTTGGGGTTTTGGTCTCCTCTTTTTGGGTAGCCATTTTTAAGCAAACAGACTTAATCTTAGTGCTGAGAAATATTAATGGCATATGCAGACATTTTAAAGAAATAAAAATCACATCCTCCTTTGAAAATTGCACAGTGAAATCAGTGGAGATTAATTAATAAGATTTAATCTGGCCCAGTGAATCCTCAGGGAATAAGTATTCAAAAAGAATACCCCAATAACCTTAAGTTAAATAGATTTTGGCACAAAATTAATTTTTAATTTCCCAATAAATTTTATAATATTCTTTGTCCTGAACTAGAATGAACAATTAAAATATATATTTTTTACCAAATAAATTTAAACTATTGAGGGGAATCAATTAAAATATTCTTGCATGATAAGAACAAAATATTTAATTATATTTTTTCTTTTCAGGACTTTTGTTCCTTTAAAAAAGTAAGTAGTTTGTTTGTGTGTAAATAATTCAAAAGGAAAAATGAAAATGTAGGTTTTAAAGTACTCTTTTTATCTTCTGAATACAATTTCAACAGGATTAACATTAAAATTTTAATATATATTTTGTTAAAATAACAACCTTTTTGATCAGATTTTTTTTTTAGCTGTTAGAGATTTAGATCCTGGATTTTGTTATATAAACCAGCCAGGTCTGAGCTCTATTTTAAGGCTTTTATTTTTGTTTATAGAATCTGTCAAAAAATTGACCATAAATTCACACTTTTTTGAAACATGACAATTATTTTAAGAACATTGACCTCTGAGATAATGGGCCAAGTTTTCAGCTGATGTCAACTCATGTCACCTCACAAAAGACAAAGCCTCTGACCCAGAGTTGATTAGGGCTTGGTATCCTGGAATTTCAAATAAATGTTAGCAGGTTTTCCGATGAAACCTCTTTATTCCTTGAGAGCTGGTTGTAATTCACATAAATATACACTCTGTCAAAAAAATAAAGTGACTGATTCAGCACAGCAGGGCTGTTACAGTAATAAATGTCACGGGCTTCATTCCCTGGGCCAAAGGAGCAGTGCAATCAATGCCTCTGCAGAAGATCCCAGCCCATGGTCCAGGGAGCCCGTGCCTGTGGTCTGGGGAGAGCCAGCAGGGCACGGGGAGCCGACTCTCCTGCTTCCAGGCTGACAGGAGACATTAAAACATAACCGAAATAAATTACTCCACTCCTGCTTCTAAGCAGCTGCTGCAGTTGTCACAGCCTTATTATGCAGTCGCAAAGAGTAAAGGGGAAGAATATCCAGGAGCTTGTGTGCCAGCAGTGCTGGCTGGAAAATCTGAGGAATTCTGTACTTTCAGGCCACCTTTGTTGATGCTGATGAGATTTCACTTTCTAACACTGGAATCCCACACTGAAATTGCTGTGTGTTCCTGTTAGGTAACTCAAGCTTCTTAAGAAGCTCATTGCAGAATCAGACTGCAAGAGGCTTCATTTATAAATGAGCATGTTTTTTCCCTGTGGAAGACCTTGTCAGCAGTTTTAAGGGTGCCTATAAACACAAAATGGATCTTTACCTAATGAGTTACCTTCCTCCTTGTCCTTTATTTTCTGCATTGACCATCTGATTTATAAAGAAGTCGTTTCCACCACTGGGTGAACATTTGTCATATCAGATTGATAAGCCATCCAACAGAAATCCGAGATTTGTTATTTCTAAAGCTGATGTTACCAATTTTTTTCTTTTACTTTTGAGAGCCTTTGCCCCAATTTTACTGCACTGAGTGATGCCAGGAAAAAAAAAAAAAAAAGGGGGATAAGGTGAATAAAATAAAAAACCCCTTTTACAGAAAATATGAGTTTTCATGGACCTCATATCACCAGTCTCGGTACCCAGAAAAGATGGGTGTTCAAATGTAGACTTTTGAGTTTCCAGTGGACCATAAATAAAGATTATCTCAGTGGAGCTCTGTTCTCAACATCTGCAGTTTCTATATCCAGATGTGCGTAGAGCCAATTGTTTCCATTATCTCCATTTCCTCTGTATTGGAGAACTTGACATTATCTTCTGCCTTTTCATCTCCCCTGCTGTTGTTAGGAGGGTTCTGTGAGCACTGGATGCTGTGAATCATTAGCTGACCTACTTTTTATCAGCTTTTATCTGGTGCCTTCTGGCTTCTTTAGAATATGAGCTTTCCTCTGTGTGTGCGCCTCTCTCACTCTTTCTCTCTGCTTAGTTTTCAAAGATGTTTTCCTCCAAAATATTAGTGGGAACCAGAGGGACAACAACATCAAAGTCAGCATATATTTCTTCTTTGTTTTTCCATTTGTACTTGCCCTTAGGTAGTGTTTTGAAATGAGTGGTTGATAATTATAAGAGATGTTGTAAGGAAAGTATCATAAGGTAAGTTACTTGGGAAATGGAAGTACTTTGTGGTTTTATTACTGCCTTCATGGAGAGGATCGCCCTACAGACCTAGGGCTCAGGTTAGGTTGTCTCTGTAGTCTTAGAGCTGATGGATACGTAAATAGAGACCAGTCTTGGTAAGTTGCTGATATCTGAAAAATCTTCTGCTGTGCAATAAATAATTCTGTTCGTATATTCTGTTAATATTGTTAGTGAAGCTCATATGTGTCTCTGTCCAATGCATCCCATCCCGAGAGCTTGCTATCAGCATTTCTTACCTTTTTTAAACTTGTCACTCGGTATGAAAATTGCATTGTCAGGTATCTGCCCAAGGCTGTATTTTTTCTGTGTCAACCAGAATGAATCAGCTATTTCAGGGAATGAATTTAGTAGAAAATATATTTTCTCTTCCTTGAATACATAGATTGAGACAGGCTAGGACCTATCCATTTAAGTAGGCATTAGAAACTTAGCTAAAGCGTTCCTCTGATGTCGAGAAGTACCTTCTCCTGTCTTCATTAGAGAAAAAAATTGTTTAATTTTGTTGAATTATGACTCTAGTGGGGAAAATAAAAGTGGTATGTACTAGTGTTCAAGCAGACTACACAGACCTTGTTCCAGCCCAAGGCACCAGGAGCAGAGGACATGGTTCCCCTGCTTTATGTAATGTAAAATGAGGTGTCAGTGGGAGAAAATAATGGAAAGAGACTTGGTTATGTGGAAGACAGTAAAACTGAAAGCTGGTGAGAGAGAATAGTTGTACCTAGAAATCACAGATCAGAGAATCAGACAGGCAATAGCTGGATAGAGAAACTAGAATGGAATAAGGCAGGAAGATGAGAATGGAGAAAAGGGAGTAGAAAACACAGAGTTTAAGCTTGAATTATGAGGAATCTGATCACAAACTTCAGGATAATTCACATTGAGTTGTTTTGATGCTGGATCAAGATCCTGGCACTCAGCTATGTCTTGTGTCACACTTCACATCCCCAGTGCAGCAACTTCCATGCTTGGTTACTCCTTGGCCACCTTTCCCCGGCAGCAGCTTCTGCCAAATGCAGTCTCTTAGGACATCCACGCTCTGGCAGGGAGCTGAGCTGTCACAGCTGAGTCCCTGCCATCCTGGAGAGCCAGGCTGCCCCCGTGTCCCTCGCTGCTGCGGGCAGCGGGGAGGGCAGTGGCCCCGGCAGCCGCAGCCTGTCCCCATCTGTGCTGCCCGGCCTCCAGAGGCACCAGCCCGGGCTGAGCTAGGGCAGGAGCAAGGATAAGCCTTTGTGCTTAATTGAGCAATGCTCACTCCTCCTCTGCTCTGGGGAAAAGGCTTGGCAGAAGCCTCCAGCAGGCTGGATGCGACATCCCAGGCCACCCTAAGCTAGATCGCTTTAGACTTTATTTACTGTGCCTTGCTCAAACCTCAGAGTGAATCCAGGAGCCTTCATGTCCTCATGGGCTTTTCTTTGGCCCTCAGCACTGTTGTTTCTGAATAACCAAGCAAAAGAAAGTCAAAGTGAGGTTATGCTGGCCACTTTGGGGACAACATTTCCTAACTCATGTGTGCTTGACTTTATAACCCCAAAGCCCTTGCAACATAGAGGGTTTTTCTGTGTTCTGTGCCTAGAGCTAAAGTGGGCTCATAGTGATAAATCTCCATAAAAACAGGGAAGTGAGTTTAGAGAAGGAGCCTGTTTTTATAGTACTTATGCTACTTACAGGAAGACACTGTTGACTGAACAAAAAGTTGCATGAAGTATATGATTATCTTGGGTACATAATTAGTATGACTGGAAACTTACTGCATAGTGATGAACAATTATAGTTCCCTTAATGCAAATCTTTTTAAAACAAATTTTTGTATTTTATCCATGAGCAGGATATTATAGTAAAAAAATAATCAATTAATTCTCCATTTGTGTGTATTCAAATATGAATGAATCAAAGATTGGCATATCATAACCATAATATATTTTAATTTTTCCCTGTAGCAAGGTTAGAAATCACTGGCATACACTTAGATTTGCTATTGTAAAGGGGGTTTTTTTATTAGGGTTTTTATTATTGTTGTTATTTATAGTTCTGGCTAAAAATTTTAGTGTAGATCTGTTACAGTTTGTGCTACTCTGGAGACAAGCAGGGTTCTAAGAAACCAATCAACTATTTAGAAGCTAGCAGCCTTCTGCATCTTCATCTCAAAACCAAAGCAGTGGTGTAATATTAATTAAAATTTGATGATGTTTCAAACACCACTAGTTACCAGAAAAACTTAATTCCTTCCCAGTAAGACGATTCTATTAGAGGAGAAAAGATGAAGAACTTGGAGGCAGACATTCTCCCCAGCAGATATGCTCCTGACAATTCCGTAACAAGATCTCTTCTCTATTAAAAGAAGAAAAAAGAACAAGGCGGGGAGGAGAGAAGAAGGAAACCGGCACAGCAGCTGTATAAATAAAACTAACGTTGGATTCAGTGGTGAGATTGCATCGATGCAGGCCAGCAGCTGCCGCCTCAGCTCACCCAGGGAACGTGGCACATGACCACTGCTCTCGCCTTCCTCCTCGCAGGTAGGGACACCCCGCTCTTTGCAGTCAGTGCTGTGTTTAAAAACGCGCCTGGCAGGTTCTGGTGCTGGGTAGCACAGCTGCTGCGTGTTCCACAGAACCCCGTCTCTGCAGGGTTCCGGGCGAGGCCAAACCTCTGCTAAGCCATCTGTGCCCGACCCATGGCTGCTATGGCCTGCACCTCCCTGCGCATGGTGGCTCTGGCGCCCCAGAGGTGGGGAGGTGGCTCTCGGACTGGCCGCCATTGGTTTTATTATGTGAACCCCCAGAGAGAGAAGAGGCCCACACAGTGACCCAGGAACCGAGAGGGGGAACTTCCCTTTGGCTGGGGGTTATGAGGGGGTCCCGAAGGGGCGGGGGGATACAGAACAGCCAGTGGGGAGAGAGGGAGAGAAGGGCGGGTGATACAAACCAACCGATGGGGACAGAGGGGCAGGAATGAGGGGTTTGGTTACATGTTGCAGGGGTACATGAATATGCATAAGAGTGGATGGGTGAGGCTTCCTCCAGTAAACCAAGAAGGGACTTTCTTTGGACCAAATCATGGTCTTTGATCTCTTTTTTGACCTCCCCTTCCCAGCTCACTGCAACAGTGCTGCATTGCTCCTCCTTCTCCACTGATAGATCCCCTTTGGCTGTGCTCATCTGGAGGTTTGCTGGGATCCTAAATCCCATATTCCCCTCATAGGTGCATATGTTATGTTTTAAGAAGACCCTGCAGAATGTCACTGCTGTGGGAGTGAAGGCACTGTCCTTATAGCTCAGCTCCTAGTAAAGGGAGCATGACTTGACACTATTGCAGAGCTAACGGATCAAAAGGAAACCCTGACAAGCCTCAGTGGGCGTGGAAAAAAGAAAAATCCTTACAAGTCTGTCTTTAAGTAGTTTAGAAATGTGTATTCCAGAGGAGAGGCAATGAAATGGGAGTCTAATTCTGTGTTTATTTGCATACTCCACAGGTTCATAATAAACAGTGATTAGCTCTTCTGGAAGAATAAAAGGCATAAACTGTAAAACAGTCTTTCTAGAGGAATATACTTTCATAAAACACCTTGAATTAAGCCCAAGATGAAAAATAGTCTTCAAAATGCTGCAGTAAGACTTATGGAAATGGCACAGGGAGAAGCTCTTTGTGCTGCAAAAGAGAAAAGTCTTGCATGGCTCTCACTTTAGCCTAAATTAGTCTATTAAAACATTTCCTTTGGTTATATTGTTATTTAAATTATACTTTTCATTTGTAAGAGATGTCCTATCACTGAATCTCAGGGCATTTGCCTGCATTAATGAAGTCTCAAAACCGCCTTAAAACTGATGTTTTCGCTTTCAGTAGGGATCCCCTCTCGCTGTGTTTGTGCATGTTATAGCATAACTAAGCCCTAATTTTTGGGCACCACACCAGCAGTACTGTACTACAAATCATAGCATCCATAACAATGTTTTATAAATCATTCTGAGATAAATCTTTTGGATTACCATTTTAACATTGAAGAAAGTGAATTACCTTCATCTCAGACAAGGAAAGATGCAAAACTTAAACCAATGAGTAGACTTTTTTATCATGATGCTGACTGAGGGATTAGTACATGATGTGTTGACATGGCAGAAATTTGGGAAAACCCAGAAAAGAGATGCTGAAATACACTTAATCCCTAGACCTGGGAAGCTTCACCAACCATATGAAGCTTTTAGCAATTTGAAATGCAGGTGAAATAAATCATGGCTCTGACCCTGGCTGCCACCAAAGACTGGGAACTCAGGAGCAGTTCATTGTTCTCGTGAATGTCAGACCTACCACTTCTCTCATCTTCTGTTTCATCCTGTTGTCTTGTAGCTAACCCATATCACTTTTGTTTTGAGACTTTATTCGTCTTCCACAAAACTATGTATTTTATAGCATATTGATAAAACATTTAAAAGATCTACTTTTTAGTCATACTAAGGTCTTCATTCTTTATGTTCCTGAGGAAAAAATAGTAAGAAATCAGGTGGGAAAAAAATTTCAGTTGTTAATTCTGAAATTTCCCTCCTCTTCCTGCACGATTCTTCTTTTTATGACCATTCCTGATTTCATCTACTGTCACCGTGTTCTCTTTTCTGTCTCCCTGGAATTCATTTAAACAGCTCATTTTATCACTGCCTCCCTTCCCTTAGCCAGTGCAATACATTTACAATACATTTTTGGCATATACTGATATACGTTGGTGTCCCATTTTTTACCATGATTATCAGTCAGAGGAATATCAAAATCATTAAAGAAAAACTCCCTAACTCAATAAGGGTTTCTTGGGATGCCCTAAGAGTGACCAGAATGAGTGACCCATTCTAGTTTTAAAGCCATGTGAGCATGCAGTTGTCCTCCAGTGATTTCAGATGAACCATTTACATGTGAAAGTTAAATCATGGAACTGTCACAAACTACTCTGATGTGTCAGAGCTGAACTCAGTTCAGGGATAAGCAAGATGTATGAGATGCGCATGTGAAGGAGAAAGGAAATGTCTCTGCTGAGCTGCTCCTTTGAGAGACTTGCCAATTGCTGCAATTCCCATAAATACCTATTTTCTACCTGAGATCCTATTCAGAATATGTACCTATCCAATCTTACATTGGCTACTGTGCTAAAAGTTTCAAATAAATATGGAATCTTAAAAACAAGTAATTCCTTGAATGATCTTCTCACTTTGTCACTTGAGGCAAAGATGTACATAAACTTAGAATGTGTGTTGTGGCTAATCTGATAAAAATTGTTGAAAGTCATTGAGATTTTTCCCTTAACATTAGTCATGTGCAGTAGAATTAAATGAATAACCTCAACACACACTTTGGAAAGATTAGAAATTATGGAGTCTGGCACTCTGAGTTTAATTCCATATGAAAAATACAATGAGGCATTTTTTAATATTTTTAATCTTTGTGAAAAAAGATTGTTATTTATTAGCCAAATATTAAATAAATATCAAAGTTATTAAAACACTCTTTCTAAAATTGCTGTTCCTAAAAAATCAACACTTGAGAAATATCAAACTGTGAGACTCTTTATTTCAGCACACCTGTAGATATGATTTCTCGTATAATTTTAGAGTGGATACCACAGACTGCCTAGAATAAAGAAACTTTGAGTTTGTGGTATTTTCTAAAGCTCCCAAGGTGACTGGTGATGGTATCTGGGATGAAGGCTCTGCTCTGCTGCCTTGCCTCGCCTGTTCAGTGAAGGGAAAGTTGATAAGAGTCAGTCCTTGACCCTCATCCATGGCCTTGAAAACGAGAGACAATGGTAGCTCTGCAGTTTGCACACACTAGAGGTGCAAAGAAAATTAAATATGTCGGTGATAAAGGCACAATTATCTTGTGTGGGAGTCACTATAAGAAGAAAAGCTATGATTTTTGGGAAATGACAGCCCAGAAGAAATCCCAGCTTTGTCTCACCCCCAGTGCTATGTACATTCTTGACTACTGGCTGTGCATTTCCCTAATACTGTGCATGACCACACTGATGCATGTTCACAGCTCGTTCTCTTGTAAAGTTAATAGACAATATGTAGCATTAAACGAACCTTTCTTGTTCCTTACTCTACTTTTGCTTAGGAAACAACTGGAAAATTAAATGTAATAATTTTGGTGATTTCTTATTTCTTGCATCCAATGAAAGATACCTATTATTGCAAGGAAAAAAAACCATTTACTGTAAGAAAAGCTGACACGGAAAAAAAAAAAATCGAATAACATCACCTGAAATGTGTGAGTTACTTGTAAGGCCTTACAATCGAAGGTTATCCATTTCTATCATCAAGCTTCTTTATAATCCAATGTGCAGAGCACACCACCATGAATATTTACCCTTTGTGCTTGAAACAACCCATCTTGCATTCTAAAATAGTCTCATTAGTTCTGTTAAGCTAATTTGGGTGGCTTAGCATAACATTGAACTGTTTTACTGCATGGTTTTGTGAAATTAATGTATATTGGGCTGAGATGATCATTGTGAAATAGAAACAAATATTTAAGTAGGTAAGGTAAAAAAGAGAAATGCTGAAAAAGTAAAATTGGAGAACCTTTTCTTCCTTCATGAAAATAACAAGCTCATCTAATTTTAAACAGCTGAGATGCTTAAGGAGGAGTAACAATGCCTGCCGATTTGGACACCTGGGCTAGAAATAACGTAATGAGTGAACCTTAATATTATTGATAATCAATGCGACTTTGAGCAGCATGGCTCAGAAATGGTCAGACCACTTATTTTCAATTAGGTGTAATACAGAAAATATCATGAAAGAAGGAGGAAAATGTAATTAGGCAGCCTGAGATACTTTGCTCATGTGTCATATTTTCAAACAGAATTATTACAAAATTACTTGCTTTTGTCCAATATGTGCTTTGAAGTCTGTTATTTTGAGTGGGAAATAATTCTCCTGGGTGTAGAGCTGTCCATGCCAGTGTGGATTAGACAGGAGGCGTCCATTGATTAAAACCTTTTCGGGAGCTGTCTTTGCTCCACAGAGCCTGTGCATGGCTGATGTGATGGATCCCACCTTAGCCATCAAGGTTAGGCTCCAGACAGGGATCAGAAACACAGGGATATTCACTCTGTGGCTGCATCACTCATCCTAGAAGCCCTAAAAGGGTAATCCAGTGCAGTCCCTCCTGTACTACTTCTCCCTAGAATCTTGCTGTGCCCAGACCTTCACATGGCTGACGCAGGGAGCAAATGCATGCTCTTTGATTTGAACGAAAAAGATTTAAAGCTATACAGGTAAACATGAGGAGCATGGAGGAGCTTTGGAGGGCTGGAATCCTCCCAGGAGATCGAGCTGAGGACTGTTCTGTCTTAAAAATCAGAAATAAAATATAAATGACCTCTTTTTGTGATATTTGGGCACTGAAGTCCTGATTCTTGCATGATGGAGTTGCGGTGTTGTAACACTGGGAGCTGGAATAATTTGAGGTTGTTTGGGATTCTCCAGGCTTAGGAATAATTGTCAAGTTCCAGTGAATTCTAAAGCAAAGCTCAGAGTCCTGCAGTTGTAGAGAGGCAAGCATTAAGAACAAGCAATACACTTGATTTTGTTAAGTAGTGCTGCACTTGAGAGCTTAGTTCCAGAGGCGTTTGATCTTGCCTCCAGCATCTTCAAAGACAGTTGACCTTTTTTGACTTCTTACAGAGGGGAAGAGTTGGGGATTCAGTTGGGCAGGTGAGCTGATGGCATTTTAAAAGAACTCCGTATTTCAAAACCTAGAGTGTTTAAAAAAAAAATCAAACAAACACATAATAGCACCAACTAAAATTTGCTAAGAATACAAGCTCCCTGCAAAAGACCTTTTCAAAGAACACCTGTTTTAAGAGCGAGGTTGGACTAACGAGGTGTGGATAGTAGGGAGCCAATGTTTGTGAATGGATGACCCTTACATAAGCAATATAAAGTTTGGATAAATGTTGGAAGGTTCTCACAAGTCACCCAAACAGATCTGTGGCCCGGTTCTGCAGTCTCTAATTCACTGAAACCAACAGCAGTTTCTCAAAAGTAAGGCTGCAATGTAAAAACTTTCCAATACAAACACAAGTCTTTCCTGTCTCAAAAGGGCTAGATTCCAGTATTCCAAGTTAAAAAAACCTGAATTTCTCCAGTGAGGTGGTTGTACAATGAAATGATATTCAAGGAATGAAAAAGGTTGTCAGACTCTGGCTGGTACCTGATGGTGGATGTTTATTGAAGCCAATAAACATTCCTATCTCATAGGGAACACTTAGATCATCTGTTATACCATTCTGCCATTAATGTAACAAAAAAAGCAATAGCTACAAGTAATGTCTTATTGACATCTCATTTTCAAGATAAAAAATAGAGACAGACAGTGTGTGGGTGTTTGTATGTGTGAGAGATTGATCATTCAGATGCTCTGAAGTTCATATAATTTCCACAAAAATGTTCCTCAGTCCATGGCCTGTGGCCACTGCTGGACCATAAGACAGCAGCAGGCCATTCACGCAGTAATTACATTCTGCTACCTGCTGGCTGCCCTAGCTCGTTGATAAGTTGTAAGTCCAGTGATTGTGTGACTGAAACATGGGGCAGCATGTAGGAATTAAAAACACATGTTTCTTCCATTTATGTCCAGGGCCAACACAGTGTTATCTTTTAAAGTCAGAAATAAACCACATTTGTAATGCGAGAAAGGGTCACACTGTAACTGCTCTGCTGTTGCTTGGTGTAGTTGTGTGAGTCCTACAGACAGTCATTTTTTTTACCCTTCAGGAAATCCTCTTCTATTAATACACTAAACAGAGAAATGAGAAACGCATTATTTATACAATGGTTTTAGACTAATTTGCAAGGAACCTTTCGAAATGAAGCTTCCATACCGTCACCACCTCCTCCGAAGATGAGTTGCTCTATATTTATATCCTCATAAATGAGAACAGACTTTGACACAGGGAATCTGTGTCATTGAAGTGCTGAGAATATTTTTGCTGATTCAGGCCCCTTGTAAAATGGTTTGCTGTCCCTATGCAAAGCATTATGCATAAAATATTACAGCTCAAAATTTTAATGTTTTCTAAACTGTCTTTTAAACCGAAAAAGCCTCTCTAAAGTTTCCTGACTTTCCTGTGTGTGGGTATAACACACAGATCTCCCAAAGGATAAAGTTCTTTTGTGTGTGCGAGTATATTATACCACTCTTCAGTGATGCACAGGATCACAACCACCACTTTCAGCTGGCTCACTCTGGCAATCAGAAGCAACACAGCATTCCAATCTGCACCTCTTTTACAGAAATTATCTTTTTCCCATGTTCTCATTTTTCTCCTTGCATAGATTGCTGTTGTAGCATTTCCTACCCTCAGTGGAATTTTCATGAGACTAAGCTGAATTTTTATCTTAGCTGTGCAAGTGATTTTACTGGGTATCCTCCTGGTTTCTATTTCTGGACCAACAGAGCTGTAAGCTACTTAGATAACTGTTGGAGAACTAAGGATACAGGTCTTGTGACAGTGCTGGATAGGGCTGAAAGTGATGTTTCCTCTTTCATAGCATAGCATCCAGTCTCATTGTGAAAGTTTCAGATATTTTCCTACAGCAAGGGTGAAAGAAAAATAAACATGGTGGGGAAGGGAGTGATGGTGGAAAAAAGGAAATGTGAAATCAGGTAACTTGTAACATGTTAAACAAAATACACTTAATTTAAACTAAAAAAAGCCTTCTAATGTTTTTATTGTGCCTGATAAAATTAATTGTATTTAATAGAACATTTTGCAGACTAAGAAAAGATACTTTTGCTTTTTGCTGTGTAACACTGATTTTTGTAAAGAAAAAGAATTTTATTCATTGCAACACTCCAGATGCTTAGAAATCAATATCCAGTGATTCACTTACTTCCTATCTATCTAGAACCAAGCAGATATACAACAGCTGAATTTTTATGACTAAAGAAAAATAGATTTGACAATGTTCACGAATATAAATTGTATATATAAATATCTAGAGGGTATAAAATGGCCTCTGATATTATTCATAGTGCACTTTGCTGTGTGAGGTGAGTATTAAAGTGTTGCTTTGGATAATCTAATCCAAGGAATTATGAAAAGAAAAACACGGAACTTGAACCAACATAAATAAGGCAACTGACTGTGAAGTCATGGGTTAAACTCACTACCCTTTGAATTTAAATGTAACTGATAATTAGGCAACTTTCTTATTTCAAATAAATGGACAAGGGATCTTAGATCTATAGTACAAAAATGTAGTCAGAATTACAGTTATTCATGTATATTTTTCTATATTGCTTCTCTGCATGTTCATGGGTAGTAAATTATAGGCCAGGTCTTGGCAGATACAGCTTTACCTGCTCTCTTCTCAGCTAATCTCCTGGTGCTTTTTTATTTTCTCCTCCCACCAAGTCTTTGCTTTAAATCTTACCCTACATGCAGATGGAGAATGTAGATAACTCTGTAATAAGGGGCATATACATGGTAGGAGGCATCAGCAGAGGAGTGTAAGCTGGAGTTTGTTCAAAGCTATAAAATGGCAGTGTGCTTTTCCCTGTAGGTCTGATTTTAGGATTTTAAGATATTGTTGACATACTGTCAGACTTATTTTTGAATTTGATTGAAAATACATCAGAAAAACTTACTTTCTACATATGGTGGATCCTGACTTCAAGTTAGTCTGGAATGATTCGAGTTAATTTCCTTACAGACTTAGAACTGAGATCAGTTTAAATAAAGATCTTTGTCTGTTGATCATCCTGTATTTCTGCTGCTCCATTTGATATCATGTAACCAGCACCCAACAGTTGTGGTCAAAGGTGCTGGTCAACATCAGGCCAAAATGTCACATCACAAGAAGCTGGTAGTCAGAATATTAGGTGGCTGTACGTGTGTGTATGACACACCTATTCCTAGCAAACTGTGGAGCATTTTTCGTTTCCAGACACTGGAGCTATGTGAAAGATGTTAAATTAACTGCTATAGGCCGTACACCTCCCTTTTGCATGCAAGTGATTTTGTTCCTAAAGTTGTGCAATCTGGTATTTCAGCTCTGTGTTTATCTCCAAAATTAATAGCAGGTAAATTTGTTCCCTTGGTGGCAGATGGTTAGCTAGCGTACATGGGGGTTTTTATTATAATTAGTTGCTTCTCACAAAATTTGCTTTTTCCTAGTCTCAATCTATTTGGTCTTTTAGTATTAGTATGAAGATCTTATAACATTGTTCTGTCCAGCAAAGCGTTTTGCTTTCCTTTGCCACCTACCAGGATATGTCCACTTACAGAAAGAGAAAATTGCTTTCATGTTTCCTGTTTTGTGTTGCAGGTTTCTGAATTACTTAAACATATCCTAAAATGAAATGTCACCATATATCTGTGCTGTGTCCTATCTGCATTCAGGAAGGCTGGAATTATTTATGGTTTAAGGCATCTGTGCTAAGCTATATCGAGAGCAATCAGTGAGTGAAGGCAAACTATTGTAAAATATGAGTGGCACTACCCCTGAGTGGCATGGGTTGGTCTGGCTGTAGCGTAACTCACCTGTTGGATACAGGGATGGGCTGTTTTCTTTTTTTGTTGATTATAAACTTGGGCTTTCAGGCAGGAACTGCTGTTAAACCTCAATCCAGTCTTCAGTGTTTTAAGCAAATCAGCTTCTGGGGGAAATGTAGATGAGCAAGTACTTATGTATGCATAAGTATCAAATTTAATCTATGCAGGATAGGGGCTTTGCAACGAAACTTTGTTCCAGCTGAAGTCATTCTCTTATTCCTTGTACAGAACCAAGCCCTTCCCTTCCCTTTGATGAAACTCTCTTTAGCTACAGGGCCCAGAATGTCCTGGATCTGCGTGGGGAGATGGGCAGCCAGTCAGCTCCTGCCTTTGAGAGCCCACTGAGACCACAGCATAGCAGTGCTTCTGATGTAATGTAAATACATAAAGTTAACAAAAATTTATGTCTGATGTTTGGATTTTAATCATTCATGATTTAACATAATCAGATATATGCTATGCTAATTGAATCAGATTCCAGATGTATGCATCCCTAAAGAGAAACACGGATATGACAAAGAATTTGGGATGTTTACCAAACAGATTTTTGCATTTCAGAGTGAAATCGATGAGATTTTGGAGAAAAATAAATCCACTAACAAAACTGACAACAGATTATAGTCAAATAATATCTGCATTATACAAAATACAAGCCCAGCAAAGAGCCCTGAGTACTGATTATCCAGTGTACTCAGCTTAAAACAAGGTAAGCAACTCACTGTTTTATTTCTAGATACCAAATATTTTAATCAGACACCATAACTCTGTTACAATTACTTTGAATTTTACTTATCTTACAGTTAAGGTTAGTGTCTAGAATACAAAGAAATTATGATTCCTCTAAGGTTAGAGCAAACAGGATACAAAAATCTGCAGGCAGGCTACTGTCTCCAAAACAGTGCTGGCTGTCTCTAGCACTCTGTAATAAGTCCTCTTTCCCCTATTTTCATCTGTGTTTAAAAAACTATCCTCGAATAAGCAAGAAGGAACAAATTAAAAACATAATTAGCAGCTGTGCTCTGCAAGTTGTTTTATGTGTCCCAAAGCAGGCAGCCAGTGGTCCAGTTCTGGAGAGTATTGTCATTTGTAGCTCACTTTGTGATAAAGTTTTAAATGACATAATTTAAATGAATCATACCTATGACATGAGAAAGTTTTCTTCTTCCCTTGAAGTATATCCAAAGCAAGAACTGAAGAATATTCTCCTTATATATTCAGTAAGTAAAATTTTGTTACTTTTTAAATGAATAGGCTTATTGCTTATGCACTTCAGTAGTAAACTAGCCTTCTGTATCCCTGTCACTATAATCTATTTTTCTCTCCACACCTCAGAAGTCTGATTTTTCTTGGATTTTATTAAATGCTCTTAAAATACCTTGCTTCCTTCCAGCTAAATCAAATACTAGCTGATCCCAATCCTCCACTTAATCGTAATTTAAATTTAACATGTCTTTTTGGTCCCGCTTGGGTTAAAGTTTCTATTCTTTAGCTCAACCTTTGCCATTATAATGTGTCTATATTGCAGAGTCCTGCTGCTTTGCTGTACGATGTGCCAGATCTAAGATCTAATGGACTCATCTTATGAAAATGTAATTCAATACATTCACATACTGGTGATAAGTTCGTAGACAATTTGATTTCTTTTACCATTTCTTTTGCTCTTCATGTGAGAAAAACTAGTAATGCAACAGCTCTATGTGGGCTAGTCACTATAATGGTGAGATTTTTGCATTTTTCTGCATAGAATAAAAGCCAGTCTTTTATAGTACTGGGAAAAGGCATAAATGACAGCACTTATCATTCAGAGTCTTAATATTCCTTGAGACCACGATCTTGGCTATGATGAAGTCAACAGCAAAGCTACTGTTGATTGGATCTGAACTTGGATTTGATGACTGAGATGCGAACAAGGCTCTTGGCACCAACTGTGAGTGAGGGAATTTGCTAATAGAAGAAAAAAGCATTGGTTTTTGAAGAATAAGAGCTTTGCTTCTCATAGTGAATAGAGTGTTGCAGAGTAGGAGGACAAGAGGAAGCTCTTAATATGAACACTTTGAGAAAATTCTGAAATTCAGGTTGTTTGTATATATTCAGTAGACGGAGGTTTGAAAAATTAAGCTATTTTAATTGGCTAGATGTTAAGGCTGAGTTCTGACTTATTTCCTGTCCAATGAATTTCTAAAATAAGCATTCCTGTTAATTTTAAAAATAATTTGACTTCCAAATTATAAGCTCTCATTAGAAGACCAGGAGTTCCAGTGACTTCATCAGTACGAACCTATTGCATAACACTACTTCTGACGTAACACACACAAAGGTATTTATACCAGTTGTATTTCATTACCAATTGACGTTGGCCTGGTTTTGCTGGGGTAGAGTTAATTTTATTAATGTCTTGTACAGTGCCGTGATTTGGACTGAGCATGAGGATAATGTTGATAGCACGCTGATGTTTAGTTGTTGCTGAGCAGTGCTCCCTCTCAGTCAAGGACTTTTGAGTTCCCATGCTCTGGCAGGGAAGCCAGTGGGGAGCATGGCCAGGACAGCTGACCCAGACTGGCCAAAGGGGTATTCCAGACCATGGAACATCATGACCAGTGTATAAACTGAGGGAGTTGGCTGGGGGGCAGCAACTGCTGGTTGGGTATGGGCTGGGCTTCATTCAGTGGGCGCTGAGCAGTTGTGTCATGCATCACTTATCTCTTGGGCTTCAATTCTCTCCCTCCTTTTTATTACTATTTGTAACATGACTTTTAGTATGTTTTATTTTGTTTCAATTATTAAACTGTTCTTACCTCAACCCATGAGATCTTTACCTTCTCTTTCTGGTTCCCTCCTCAAGGGGCAGCGGAGGTGGGGAAGTGAGTTCAGCGCCTGGTGCTTCGCTGCCGCCTGGGATTAAACCTTGACAATGGCACATTAATTAGCTGGAAAGTCACTTTATTTTCTCTAATCTAGCTATCAAATTTCTCTCCCCCACAAGTACTCTTGAAATGCCAACCTTCTGCCAAGCTGTTCCTTATGCTTGTTGTATTTTTGGCATTCTATCTTCCACGTAGGAGGAAAAATATTGTCCTAATCAGCACACTTCATAGATCCTGTAAATAATATTAGAGCAAAGCTTGCAGTCTGGTCAGACTTAGATTTTTTGTTTCTTCTTTTTTCACTGAATTTCTTCTATTTTGTTACTTTCAGTTTTAGGAAAGAGGCAAAGGGGATTAATTTCACCCCAAAGTTTTACTATGCATGTTTCTAAAACATATCACCCGTATGACAGAACTAGACACTACTCTTGAGAAATAACCTCTATAAATCAGAACTGGTCTAGCATTCTTCCAGTTCCAGTAATGTAGAGGTCAGAGTAGATTTTCATGGAATTTGTGCAGGATTTGTACCCTTTTAAAAAATGCGAGGAATAAATAATTTTGCCTTTATTGAAGTTCTAATATTGAATTATTTACCCTGGCTTCTTTGGCTTCAAATTTAGCAGAGAACAGACAATGTAAGAATTAAGAACATTTATAAATGTATTATGAGCTCATCGTCTGGACACTGGCAGGACAGAAAATTAGAAATATTCATTGTAAACCTATTTTAATTGGATTTAACTAAAAATGTTATCAGCTCATATTTCTAATGCACAAGATGAATTAAAACCAAATAAAAAGTTGTAATAACATATGAAAATGAAAAATATAGTTGTGGGTCCCTGTCTGATGAAAAGTAATGGGAAACATAGCAAAAGTATACCTTTTTGAAATTAATCAAGATCTAAGGGTTATAATGGAGAAACTAAAGGAAAGACTTCTATTCCTTAAATCATGGTTCATAGGCTCTGTTTTCTACAAGAGGAATTAAATTTAGTTCATAAATTTGACGGGGTAGTACAAGTCTACAGGTCTTTCTTCTTGGAGTGAGCAGAAATTAGAGGCAGCATTTTAATTTTTTTTCCCTTTCTCCAAGGGAAAGATTTATGCCACGATAAAGATTTTGAAGCCTTCCAAGTGGGGTGTATGGCTATATTCTTGTGATAAAATGCAATTAGTAGAGCTAAACTTAGTTCTCTTCCCTCTAGTAGCAGAAAATGAGTTTAGCTCTATCTGCGGTGGGAGAGGCAAGCAGCTGGTGTGCTAAGACCATTGCCAAATCAGTCAGACATGTGGCATTATTTTTAAATGGATGGTATCAAGAGCTTTGCTTTCCTGGCCTGAAATACAAGTGCTTTACTATTAAAACCAGTCTGATAAATGTGATAGTTTTGCAGAAAATTTCAAGTTCAGGATGATAACTTTGAAAAAAAGAAAACTGTCTCCTGAAATCCATGAGTCTAAACTGCAAAGTATTGCTTCAGGTGTGTCTCCAGGTTTTGGCAGACTGGTTCCTTCTGTGTTGTCAATGGTGGGCTAGTCAGGGTCTCCAAGAAGTGTTCTGGCTTCTCTTGCTGACTGTCTTGTGGTTTTGCCCTGGCTGTGATGTCCAGTGAAGCTGCAGAGCAGATGTGGAACATAGGATAGGGGAGAGGACAAAAGGCATTTTAACTGTATTCCCATAAGGCACATCTAGAGGTGCTTAAACTGCTCGTTTGGCATAAGTGGGAAAATCAAAGGGGAGAAAAAGGAAAGGTTAGGAGCTTAAAATGGTTCGTCTGCAGTAAAAATTACCTTTTTTATAATGCACACTTATTTGACAAAAAGTGTTCACCACTTATGGGAAAAAAAAAATAGTGGAAACCCATATTTTCCATTAAAGTCTATTTCCATGAAAACTTTCTTATAAAAATTTTTACCGTGTACTCTTTGATTTGGCTCACAATGACATATGAAGCTGTTATTGACCAGACTTTTGAAATGGGGCTTTTTTTTAAGCAATCATTTACTTAGCTACTGGCACACTCTTCCAAGAAAGTCTTTCTGGGGATTTTGCCATTCTTCCTAAGTAAAATTAATAATAAATAAATAAATCAATCTTGTAAAATAAAATAACCAAACGAACCCAGAAGATATCCAAACTGAAGATGTCAGAACCTGTTTGCTTTTAACCAGATACTTGAAGTCTGCAGGAGATACATACTCTAATTCTTTGCAATTCTGATGTTGAAATCATGTCGCCAAAGCTTCTGCTTCAAACTTGCTTGGAACAATAGCAGTATTTCAATACATCATCAAGGTTAGTTTAAACAGCAGAAAGCTTGGTTGCCTCACTTCTGCATAATTACAAAAACCAGGAAGAAATTTAAGGAAACAAAACACTAATACAAATCAATATCTATTTTCCACTGCAGATTACACTGCCAAAAAAACCTGCAATGCTACAGAACACAGCCACCAAAAAAAAAAAAAAAAAAAAAAAAGGCAAAGACATTCCAAAAACTATTTTCATGTTGTTTGGGAAGTAATGATTCATCTTCTATGATTGATTGATCTATGATCTTCAAAATGACACTTTTTGAAATGTGAATGCTATTCCCTATTTTCTGAATATTGTGGCTGAGTGCTCGCTACCTTTGGACTCTTGGTGAGTCAGGGAAAGAGCAGCATTTGTCCTAAATGCTTCCAAATTACAGTTAACTAATACACTGATTGTTAAAAATCAACACAGAAAATGAGGTTACATGATAGAGGAAATTTAACTTCATCTCTTGAAACTTTGCTATTTATTCATTTGTGCAGAAATTTTGTACCTTGAGGTAATATCAATAATCACCATTAGAAACTGGACTTTATCCTCTGCTCAAAAGTGCCCTGGGTAATCAGTGCAGATGCTTAATAGAGGACTAAACAATACAAGGGAACTGAGAACGAGTGTTTGGGACTGTGTTATGGCTTGAAGAACTTGG